>CM055279.1:35802792-35844747 GCA_029237695.1 Conchocele bisecta | reverse complement strand
GAAAATCAGCAAAGAAAACTAGACCAGGTATATTGGTATCATTGGTTTCTTCTATTATTTCCATTAGTGTACGAACATTTCTCATATGTAACGGCCCTTTATGAATCCAGTTTGATTAACATTAATTATGGAATCAAGTACTTTTTTAATTCTATTGCTCACTACTTTGGTTGCAATTTTATAATCTACATTCAAAAGTGATATCGGTCTCCAATTGTCCAGTGAAAGTGTATCTTTATCTTTTTTCGGTAATAGTGTAATAATTCCTTGTTTTTGTAACTCTGTTAAAGATCCGTTTTGATATGAATAGTTAATCGATTTGATATAATGTTCCTTGATATCGTTCCAATATAATTTATAAAACTCAGCTGTAATTCCATCTGATCCTGGACTTTTCATATTCTTCATATCTCTTATTGCCGATTGGCATTCATTTTCATTTATTATACCTTCACATGTCTGTTTTTCATCATCATTTAGTTTTTTTATCGTTTTCGTCGAAAAAGTGGTTATTTTCTGTTTCTATATTATTATTTCTACTATAGATGTGTGCATAATAATGTTTTGCATGATCAAGAATATCCCTTTGGTTGTTTTCTAGATTGCCATTTATGTTTATTTGCTTAATTGATTTTTCTTCTGATCTTTTTTTTCTAAGTTAGAAAAATATTTTGTATTCTTTTCAGTACCTTCCACCCATTCAGCTTTCGATCTTAAAATATTGCCTTTTGTTTTTTCATTAATTATTTCGCTAAGTTTATTTCGTTCGATATTAAGTTCATCTAATATAGTTTGATCATGTATGTTGTTTATTAAATCTTTTTCTAGTTGCCAAATTTTTTGTTCTTTTTCTTTTTTTCTTTCCAGTTTCTTTGCTTTACTTGAATACTTTATAGATCATTTCTAACAGTGCATTTTATCAGTTCCCACATTGTATTCGGATTACAGCCTATATTATTTTCTACTGTTTCCTGGATTGAATTTTTAACAGTCTCTTTGTATTCTGTTTGTAATAATATGTTAGTGTTCAGTTTAAAGTAACCTGGTCCTCGTACTGTGTCCGATAGATTCAAGTTTAGTGTTACTACTGAATGGTCTGATAAATAACCTGGTACTATATCACTTTTCGTTGCTGCATTTAATAAACTGGCTGATATTAGAAAATAATCTAATCTACAGAATATAGGTGGCCTATGATTTGAATGCCAAGTAAAGCGTTTTGTATTTGGATGTCGAAGTCTGTATATGTCATGCAAATCGTTTTCGAGTATAATGTCATTTAACTTGTTTGAACTTCTTTTATGTGTATCAGTTCTACCATTGAATTTATCAATATTGAAATCAATGACAGTATTGAAATCTCCACCTAAAATTACAGTTTCACTGTCATTTTCCAAAATCGATTGTTCTACTGTTGTGAAGAAGTTTAGATCTTCTGTATTTGGTCCATATATATTAGTTAATACTATATTTGAATCAAATACCTTTAATTTTAGTCGTTGTAATCGTCCTGAATTAGATCTTTATGTTCTAAAATTTCATACGAGCAATTCAAATTTAGTAATATACCGATACCTTTGCTATTTGAGCTGTTTCCTCCGAAAGAAATATGTCGTGACCCCATTCGTTTTTCCATGTATCAAAGCATTCATCTGTACAATGAAGTTCTTGTAAAAAGCATATTGAAAAATTGTTATGTTTGAGCCAAGAAAAGATTCGTTCCCGTTTTGATTTGTTCCCAAGCCCGTTAACATTAAAACTACAGAATTTAATATCCATACGTGGTTATATACAGTTTGTAGTCGTATTTCGGAGCTAAATGTTTACATACACGTGGAATAGTTGGCTCGTATGAAGGCCGTGCCTTTTCTCTACAAACAACATTCATATATATTTTAACACCATAGTGATATATATATATATATAGGGGTAAAGGTCGTTGGTAAATATATTTTGCTTGGGGGAAAAAATGATATTGGGGCATGCTATCCTTCGGATTGGATATTGTGTAGTTATATCATAATTGTCATACTATTTGCGGTATTTTTATATAAGCTAGAAGTCATGCAGACAGCGTGGTCCACGACCCGACTGCACTTATTTACAATATGGTCGAATTCCACTCTGGCTGTCTTTTCCATACTTATTTAAATGATGTTATATATACATTGTATATATAACAGATCTACTTGGTAGTCTTTATGTCATTATGTGATAACCTTCAAATTGGAAGAAAAACAAACAGGCAGCGGAGAACTATCACAGGAATGCATACATGTACAACGTGGTGTGATTTCACCCTGACTATATACATAGTAGGTGAACTATACAGATAAACAATATTGTGGTTGGTAACGGTGGCGACACAAGTCGGACTACACGTATGGTAATGTCGGGAACATATTACACTGATTGTCTGTACCTTATTTGTATGATAAATTGCAGCCTGTGCTATTTTAGAGTTTTCTGCTATCAGTACCTGGTGTATTGAAATTAGTCTAAAGTGAAGATCCTGATCAGACTGCATGTTTGAGGCATAACCTGGTTTTGCGTAATAGGTGCACATTCAACTGTTAACATGTTTAATTGATTACATTTATATATTGTGTGGATAGACAAGTAACTAACAGACTGTGTGGTTGTCGATCAGACTGCACAGACATGCAGTGTAATATCGTCCAGAAAACTGTTTGACCAGAATAATACATCATCTACATGAGTCTGTTAACATTTACGGGACAACACATGGCTGACTAGAAATACGTACCCAGATTAAATTGTACGAGTATACAAATGTGTGCATCATTAATATTCATCGCTGTGCCACTAGTTATGTAGTGCACAATTTCAGTTTGTCATTTGTTCTTTTTTTTTTTTCTAATTATCAATAACTCGTAACTAAAAAAAAAAACTTTTGGTAACAGACGAGAATCATCTCTATTGGAGACAATTCTCATCTGCTGTCAAAACATGCTCTTAATAAGAAAAATGTGATAAGAAATGAGCGAAAAATCAGACGACAATTTCCGTTCCCTCACTGCAAGGGTTAACTCGCATTGACAAGCAGATTGAACCTAGACCAGACTGCACGAGTGTGCAGTGTGGACCGAGTTCGATCCGAGAGTCCATGTTATAGCTTCAACTGCATCATTGCGATAAAACAAAGCCGCTATTTCTTCTATGTTGGTTCATAAGCATGACCTTTTTTGTCGTGTGGCACAGTCAGTTTGAACATAGATCAGCCAGCACGGGGATTCGTGTGATCGGTGATCGAGCCGACTATTCAACACTACATTATTATGGTGTCATTCGATATCAAAAGGACATGTATATATAATGAAACTTGTATTGTGACATTACCGTACCATATCTGTTCGATCTACACATGCGTTCTGTACTAGTATTTTATTGGTGTTCTTTAGTATACGTATACACATACTCATACACACATTTAAATACATATACGTATGGGTCCCCGGCTGACAGTTAAGGAGCCGCCCCTCTACCCCCCCCCCCCTCCCCTCGCCACCCCCCCCCCCCCCCCCCTCCACCCCTCAACCCCAATTCCCTCACGCATCATGATCGTAACATATGCTGTTCGCTATCACAGTTATATGTATCGTAATTACTGCGCGGTCTACTCATACAGCCGGTGGCCCATATACGTATATATATACATTATATATTCACATGTGCAATATTTGAAGAAGAAAAACTGCATTTATATGTAAAAGTCGCTTTTGTCGCTCCATTCTTAGCCTGTAAGTGTTGAGGTAACATACCTATTGTCTGTTCCACGTTTTTCTGTCGATGAACTTTTGGCTATTAAGCACAGTACGTCTAAAAAAATATTTAAGTACTTTCACCAATAACAACAAAGTCACCCTCTCCATATTTTTTTTTTACGAAATTCCGTCAAATATTGATTTTAAAGCGAAAAAACGATTTTCCATGGAATTTAATGGGGGGAAAAGAGTGGAAGAGGTGGGAGAGTCAAAAAATAAAAATGGAAATTTACTCAGAAACCTGGCTACATAGCTTGGAAATGATTTACATAAGAAAACAAAAGTTAGATTTTGAAAATCGGTCCACAAATAAAAAATTACTTTTAAAAAATCTGTCTTTAGCCCCCATGTTAAATTCCCGTAGGAAAATCTTTTTTTCTCTGAAATAACAGTGGCGTAGCCAGAGCCTCCAAAACACCAAGGCAATAGCGCATTTGTCTCCGTGTTGATGTAGCGGAACGAGGGAGTTCGGTTTGGGGGCCCGGTGGCACCCCCACCCCCCCCCCCCACGATACTTTTACGTATTTTAGATAACTATGTTCAAACAACATATTTTTGAAATCATAGCGAATGGCAGAATAATTGATGATATTTGCTACCGGGGGCTTGTCCCCCAGGATAAACACCGAGGCATACCATTACCTGGTCACGAGTTAGTCACAATCTGCTTTTATGATGAAAGCATAACAAATTAAAAAAAAACATAAATGGTGCGGAAAATATCACGAGGCAGTTGCCTCGGTGGCTACGGCGCTTGCCTCGGTGGCTACGGCGCTGAATAAAATTAATATTTGATGGAATTTCTTCAAATAATTTTTTGAGGAATGGTGACTTTTTTGTTATTGATGAAAAACTAGTTTAAGATTTAATGTGTATAATGGCCAAAAGTGGAACGGACAGTAATTTTATTGCATAAAGTGGACTTACACATTGTCATTAATAACACAATTTATTATATACCTACCCATGAAATACATAGTTATACGATGTAAATAAGTCATATGTTCTCATCGATGAAATAAACAATTTCCGGTGAAAATACGACTACTTCCACTATCTATATTCATAACGCGCATCTGCAGAAAACAGCGCAAACAGGCTGCAAATACACGTTCATTACCGTATACAGTCTAAAAACTGCTAATTTCCATGGAGCGGTATATAATAAATAGATAGTTTTGCAACGAATATGACATATATGTTCATCTCATGGTGTGAAATGTCCATATTTCACGAGTGCCTAACTGCACTCGTGAAATATGGACATTTCACACCATGAGATGAACATATATGTCATATTCGTTGCAAAGCTATGAATATCCTCTATGTATTAACCCTTACAATACTGAATGAAATTTTGTCGGCTGTTTATTTCTTAATTTTCAGTTTCCTCAACAAAAAAAATGGTTTGACAGCAATTTAGAATCATTTCCATTGGAAATGATTCTAAAGTGTTGTCAAACCATGCTTCCTTGAGAAAGAAGAAAAAAATACACAATAGCAGACACTGGACTCGATTCTAATGAATTTTCAAGACATATTCATGATATTTACAGGGAGAAATATTAAAATATAATAAATGCGATTTTGAACTATTTATAGCTCATAAATTTCCCAGCATGCAAAGAGTTAAACAGGTTTACTTATTCATTGATTTATTATTTTCTTCCCTTTGTAAATATGTCTTGAAATTTCTTTACAAAAGACATACATGTATTTGTGATATTTATGGGGAGAATTATTAATTCATGCTGAGGATATGCCATTTTGGTTGGAGAAAATCATAAATATTTTCTTTAAATGTGCTGAGAAGTTTATGTCGTGACCACCATTTGAACTGTCTCATCGAGACGGTTCAAATGAGTGGTCGCAACATATACTTTCATTGAGAAATAACAAAAACAAATATAAAATGTTTAAAAACAATTAATACCTGTAAAGGGGTATTCCGCATGTAATGGGTTAAAATATAATTTATAGCCCACAAGTTTCCCAGCCTGCAAAGCGTTAAACAGGTTTACTGATTATGTATTTATTTATCTTATATTTAAGTGTGGGAATTGGCTCAGAGAACCTCCCATACCCAGAATCCCTGAATCGAAGCTATTCTATTTGTAGTACAAGCTCGGCACCATACATACCGTATTTATTCTAATAAACGCCCATACTCTAATAAATGCCCATCCCCCATTTTTGTGCTAAAAAATTAATATTTTCTGCCCGATGTGACAAAAATTGGGACCTCTAATAAACGCCCATGGCTCCTCTGGAAAGAAAAATGGACATACCTTTCAAACTGTAAATTTCCGTATTTCCATTTTTAACGCGCGGAAATGTGCCTTTCGCTATTTGCGTCCAAATATTGTGTAGGAACATGGAATTTCAAGGCCACTTCCCCTCACAAATGTCCCGATGGAGGAGGGAAGCACTCCCCCTAAATTACGCACCTTAAGAGCTCTGCCTAGCATTTTCATTTACGTGTAGATTTCCTTATTCCTCGTTGACACTGGTCACGGTTTAACGCACAATCATTTTCTTAACTTTTTGACATTTTTTACTCGGCCAAAAAACCATTGCCTCTATTAGTCGCCCACCCCCGACTTGTGACTTACCGATGATTCTAATAAGCGCCCGGGCATTTATTAGAATGAATACGGTACATTGTACTGTAAGCTGTACCGACTAGTGACTATGATGCCATGTAAAATGGATTGAGTGTTTACATTTAATAAATTGAATTTAATTGAATTGAACCAAAAATGTGTTCTCTGTCTAATTTGCGTATGCATTACACTAGTGTATTACCGGTATGTTTTTATGCCCCCTATGCGATAGCAATGGGGGGGGGGGGGGCATATTGCGATGCTCTTGAGGTTCCATCCGTTCGTCCATGTACATTTACGTCAAAAAGTTTGTAAGAGTTTCTGTAACATGTAATATCTTCAATATTACACGAAGGATTGCTTCAATACTTGTACACTTGAATCACCTGAACATTTGTCACACATTCGCGCCACCATTAACACGACCTGGACCTTTGTCATCTTCGAAATGTTGCTGAAACACTTAGCCGTTTTGTTACGTCAAAAAGTTTGTAAGAGGTTCTCCAGCATGTAATATCTTCAATATTACACGAAGGTTGCTTCAATACTTGTACACTTGAATCACCTGAACATTTGTAACACATTCGCGCATGACTTTGACCTTTATTTTTACCGTCACAAGGTCGCTGAAACACTTAACCATTGTTTACAGTCAAAGTATGACCAAGGGGAACTACCATGTTTTACAAACATAATGCCTAGTTAATACACTTTATTAACCCTCAGACCGCTACACACAACTATTGTCGTCTGCTGTTGCTTTTACATGTTGCCTTATTTCTCAATAAAAACATGGTTTGACAGCACTTCAGAATCATTTCCAATGGAAATGATTCTGAAGTGCTGTCAAAGCATGTTTTTGACAAAAAATTAAGATAGCAATGTAAGGGTTAAGTTAATTAATTTAAAGTGCTGTTAAAGCATGTTTTTGATAATTTTAATGGAAAATAGAAAATAAAAGCAAGTGACAAAAAATTATGTTAGCGGCGTAAGGGATTATTTTTTGCAATAATTACAATGTAATAATTCCAGCACAAAAATATTTACACAATTCCCTAACATTTGATTGGTCCGTAGCAAGTTTCTGTCCAAAATTTATATCCCAGTAAACTCCATGCCAAACTACTTTCCGTAACCGTCGGGCAAAGTTAAAATAATTCTTAATAAAACGGAAAATAAACACATTTTCATTGATGAATTTATTTCCAATGCTGGAATTATAAGGAATGAATGGCCTTTTTGTTGAATTTATTGGGGATATAAACATGGAAAAGTCGCGGGAATACTGGACGAGGTCTTAAAAAATTACCATTTTCGAAAAAAAAAAAAAAAAAAAAAAAAAAAAAAAAAAAAAAAAATATATATTTTTTTTTTTCAAAATTGTAATTTTTGTTCGCTTCTTCCAGTATTCCCACGACTTTTCCAAGTTTATACCCCGATAAATTCCACAAAAAGCCATTCATTCCTATAACATGTTAGCCTTAATAGCTGTACCGTAGTATTAAACATACATATTCGGACACCATCCAAATACATTGTGAGTAACCAAGACAAACATACTAACCCTTAACTATTGGCAGACTCTATGTTGTAGGAAAACATATACATGTATATTCATACGGGAAAAGCCATATATACTTACATGTGTGATTTTTCCTGAAAATATTGTGCGTGGAACATTTCAACAACTTGCGACGTTATTTGCAGAAAATATTGTAAATTTTGTAAAGATTGCATTTGGGGTTTATTGATTCTGTTTGCTGCAGGAATGTCTACGTCATGGATGGCGCTGGGGGCCGTTTCACTAAACTTTGTACGACTAAAATGTTCGTAAGTGCAAATTTAGGACCGTCTGGAAATTTCAATTGATGGATTTACATTTATTGTATTATGCTCAATAAATGTAAATCCAATAATTGTTTGCAAGAAAACAATGTTAATGTGAAATTTACAGACTATCATAATTTTGGATTTACGAACATTTGTCATACAAAGTTTGGTGAAACGGCCCCCTGTTTGAAAAATAGGGATGTATTATGTATTCATCTTGTACGGGCGGGTGGACAGGTGGGAGCCAGCTCATCTGGATCTACACTATTTGCCTGTAGACGACTGTAGTGTTGAAGGCGGTGAATAAATTCAGTTGAATCTCGTTATAACGAGGTCACTCAGACTTTCATGAGAACCTCAATATAAGCATGAGTTTGATATATCCATTTGACTACACTCTTGGGTTATTGCCCATTATAAAAGTAGTAAGCTTATCACTGATCCTACTGCTTTTGGGAGGGGGCCAAGTGATTCTGGTGTTTGACTACACTCTTGGGTTATTGCCCATTATAAAAGTAGTAAGCTTATCACTGATCCTACTGCTTTTGGAAGGGGCCAAGTGATTCTGGTGTGGCGAGGACCTGGCATCAGATCAGGATTTTTCTGATTTCAGGGCTGAATATATTGTTTTTTTTATTGTAAATATTCTGTTCTGATTTTGGGATTTTCCCCCCATTTGTACATGTACTTGAACATGTACATGTACATGTAATATATGGGATTTAGTACTAAACCCATTGACCCGGCCTTAAATGACCTTAGCTGTTGATAGGCCGTTAAAACCCAACAAACAAATTGACTACACTCGATTGCCACCGGCCTCTCACAATATAAGCCATCAGCAAAGTATTCTGCATTTTGTGAGTCTGTGCATTTAGAGGTTCCTAAGCATGGAGACCGTTATCATTCACATGCAGTCAGTTGAAACGCAATGCCTTAGAGAACATATTTTGATTGAATTAGCGAGTACCCGTTTACTTATTGATTATTATGGTTTGGGAATTACATAAGCAGTTAATGGCACCTACTGGTACTCAAGTTGTCACTTAACGATTTGTAAGTTTGTGATTGACGTGCAAACATGGTTGATAGTAGACTAAATGTGTCAAATTAATGATAGGGCAAAATAACCGACATCGATATACAGTGGACCGTTTCACTAAACTTCGTACGACTAAAATGTTCGTAAGTGCAAACTTAGGATCATCTGGAAATTTCAATTGATGGATTTACATTTATTGAGCATAGGCTGCATATGCAGCCTATGCTCAATAAATGTGAATCCAATGCTTGTTTACAAGAAAACATTGTTAATGTGAAATTTGCAGACTATCATAATTTTGCACTTACAAACATTTTAGTCATACGAAGTTTAGTGAAACGTGCCCCGGGTACGGTAAGTAGTTTGAATTAAATGAATGATTTCAGATGGTAAAACATATTCAATATAGAGGTGGGCCTCACTGTTGGCATTGCTCACTACATCGGTGGCATATTTAGTGTAAGTAAATATGAAGGCTTGTGCCAGGGATCAAACTAATACATCGTTATTTGCTGTGTACTCGTTATTTCCGAGTTTGTAATACTGAGATTTCACTGTTCGTAGATTGTGGTGTCTGGGGGCTGTTTCACTAGACTTCATACGACTAAAATGTTCGTAGGTGCAAATTTAGGATCGTCTGGAAATTTCAATTGATAGATTTACATTTATTGAGCATAGGCTGCATATGCAGCTTATGCTCAATAAATGTAAATCCAATTATTGTTTACAACAAAACATACATATACTTTGAGGGAGAATATTTCAATTTATGAATACATTAATACATTTTTATACCCTTGGCATACAGTATGTCAAGGGGTATATAGTTTTCGTTATTCCGTCCGTCCGTTCATCCATCTGTCCACGTTAAAGTTTTTGGACACCCATTATCTCTGTAACGGTAAGTCGGATTGACTTCAAACTTCATATACTTCCTTATCATCATCCATAGTTTCATTCCATACCACACCCATGCGGCCTTCATGTCCAAGGGCAATGTCATATTACTATTGGATTGGAGAAAGAGCTTTTTCTGGGTAATCGACTTAAGTTTTTGCGTTTAAATCTGTTTCTCACTTACTATACCACCTAGTACCACCATACTTGCACTACTTCATAACCAACGGGTGTCCACCACATACCTCTATCCAACATATGGTCGTTTTTTTACCTTGACCTATTTTTTTCCGCATAATCGACTTTCAATGTTACGTTTTCATGTTTAAATCTGTTTCTCACTTACAATACCACTTAGAGTGGGTGGCAGGTGGGAGCGTGTGATGGGTAATTTAACGATCGGGGTTCATTCTTACCGGATATCCAACTGGAGACCTGGAGCCCATATCACTAAACTTCGTACGTCTAAAATGTTCGTAAGTGAAAACTTGTGATAGTCTGTTAATTTCACATTTTCTTGTAAACAATTATTGGATTTACATTTATTGAGCATAGGTTGCATATGCAGCCTATGCTCAATAAATGTAAATCCATCAATTGAAATTTCCAGACGATTCTAAATTTACGCTTACGAACATTTTAGTCATAAGAAGTTTAGTGAAACGGACCCCTGGTTTGGCTCTCACATACGTCTTTGGCATGTTGTATGTGACAGTTGAATCTGGTTATACCCCTTATGTGAGTATTATGATTATTCTATTTTAGGGGAAGGGTTAAAGTGACTTGGTATTGTATGGACCTGGCACTAGGTCAGGTTATTCTAATTTCAGGGCTGAATATATTTTTTCTCGATGTAAATATTCCATTCTGATTTTGGGATTTACCCCCCAATGCAGCAGGTTAAAACGGGATCGAACCCACTTGCCCGGCCTTACATGACCTTAGCTTTTGATAGGTCGTTAAACAGCAATAAACAAACAAACATATACCACTTAGAGAACCACCATACTTGCACAACTTCATAATCAACGGGTGTTCACCACATACCACTATCCAAAAAGTTACCTTTTTTTTACCTTGACTTATTTTTTCCACGTAATTGACTTAAGTAATTTTCATTAAGTTTTTGTTTTTAGATCTGTTTCTCTCTTTCTGTACCACCTAGTACGACCATACATGCACAGCTTCATAACCAAAGGGTGTCCACCACATACCACTATGCATCTTCTGACCTTCTTTGTTAGCTTTACCTTTTATCAGGGCTCCAGATAAGGATTTAGTAATTGATTATTGTCACTCCATCATTTCTGAAGCAATTGGGTATTTCAAAATTTGAATTGGGTAAAATAAAATCACACTACTGTTTACACATCAACAGACAGCAATTATTGCATAGATTGCTTCAAAATGAAAACATGTCTTGGCATTTCATTAGAATTGTCTCCAATTCTAATGAAATACCAAGATGTGTTTTTATGGAAAATAAGAAAAATATGCTATATTTGTGGTCTGTTTATTGTTTTCTGCAGCGTTATAAAGGTACCACAAATTGTTTATTGCTTTTTGATACTCGCTACTTCTGATTTCAATTGGGTTTTTGGCAATTTTAATTGGGTATTTAAGCAAATACGCAGCTTATCTGGAGCTCTGTTTTATTTTAGGCACACTAATACATGTTTATCCCGTCAACACAGTGCGTATGTGTCGTGAAACACGGTGCCGTGAAACATTTTTGATATCCAGTCAATACTATTTTTGCATTTTACAGCCATTTGCAGGTGTTGACGGGATAAATAGAATAGTAGGTTAGTGCCGTGAATGGGAAAAAATATCTGGCGCGGCACGGAAACGGGATGTGCTCAGCAGAGCCTCGCCCATCCCGTTTCCTGAGCCTTGCCAGATATTTTTTCCCATTCACGGCACTAACCTACTATTCTCTATCTATTTTCCTTATTTCTGAACCAAAGTATATGTTGTGACCACTCATTTGAACCGTCTCGGCGAGACGGTTCAAATGAGGTCACAACATATACTTCTGATGAGAAATAAAGAAATTCTTGAGCCTTGCCGGATATTTTTATTTGGAGCTATGTTTTATTTTAGGCACACTAATACATGTATGCCAGCCTGCACCTGCATGCAGGTTTTCTTGTACACTCACTTCTTTTGCCATCTTAGTTGTCACTTTCAATCGTGGTCATAATGATATTAATAGCCAATTATCTGTTATCCAATTATCTAAGCCTTGAAGAAAGCCCTGCATTCGTGGCTTTGCCTCGTCTCTTGTTTTATTTAATGAAATAAAATACATTTTAACCAAAAGTTATTTCTGTGCTAATGTAATATATTTGCAGAGTTAATAATTCTGCATACGTTTAATCATCAAATATAAACATTTGTTTGTTCTATCAGAGCTCCAGTTAAGGTGCGTAATTTGACCAACTTGGGAGTGAAATTTTGTTATTTCTTCATCAAAAATGGCAAGTTGGGAGTGCTTTAGAATCGTCTCATTGAGACGATTCTAAAGCACTCCCAACTTGCCATTTTTGATGGAGAAATAACAAAATTTCACTCCCAAGTTGGTCAAATTACGATGGAGAAATAAGAAATTTACCTCCAAATTACGCACCTTAACTGGAGCTCTGTAAAATTATGAATTTCAGTAAAATGTTAGGTTCAACCATGTCCAGTCACAGGTAAGCGTTTGCCGTGGCACGAGGGAACTGTTTGAACCCCAAGGCCGTAGGTCGCGGGTTCAAACAGTTCCCTCGTGGCACGGCAAACGTTTATCCACGGTTAGACATGGTCGAACGTTATTGTTACATTTCCGTCGGAAATATCGTTTAATTTGAGGATATATGCGGTAATTTCGGTACTTTGATAATCTACTGCTCCATTCAAACATCTGATTTACGCATGCATATTCCAGGGTCGCAGTACACATCGCATGATGCAGCCACTTCAATTAAAAAAATTCAGTGTGACCATTGTGATCTGGTCTGATGACGTAATGGCGCGTTCTGGTAACGTCATGAGACACATGCATTGCTTGGCCCCAGAATGAGCATTGTTTACAGCCTAGGGCAAACAGCGTTTGAATACTGCTGTGAGCGGTGTCGAACAACGGCAGTCATGCAACAATAAGTAATTACACCCTCAAAGTATACTTAGCTAGATAAGTGTACTTAGCTTACCTTCAGTTGTTCACCAGGGGCCCGTTTCACTAAACTTTGTTCGATTAAAGTTACTTGCAAAAAGTGCAGATCCTGATGAGACGGCTCGTTACGAGCCGGCTCGTTACGAGCCGGCTCATCTGGATCTGCACTGTTTGCATAAACCGCTATAGCAGGCTTTCGGGTTCAAAGGGTTAACTCCCATTCACAGTTTAGGGGGCCGTTTCACTAAACACATTGTAATTGTGATATAGAGAATAGTAGGTTAGTGCCGTGAATGGGAAAAAATATCCGGCAAGGCTCAAGAATTTCTTTATTTCTCATCAGAAGTATATGTTGTGACCACTCATTTGAACCGTCTCGCCGAGACGGTTCAAATGAGTGGTCACAACATATACTTTGGTTCAAAAATAAGGAAAATAGATAGAGAATAGTAGGTTAGTGCCGTGAATGGGAAAAAATATCTGGCAAGGCTCAGGAAACGGGATGGGCGAGGCTCTGCCGAGCACATCCCGTTTCTGTGCCGCGCCAGATATTTTTTTCCATTCACGGCACTCACCTACTATTCTATTTATCCCGTCAACACCTACACATGGCTGTAAAATGCAAAAATTGTATTGACTGGATATCAAAAATGTTTCACGGCACCGTGTTTCACGGCACATACGCACTGTGTTGACGTGATAAAAACCAATACTATATGCATACCATATTAACCCTTAGACCGCTATCTTATTTTTGTTGTTGTCTGCTGTTTATTTTCTATTTTCCATTTTTATCATCAAAAACATGCTTTGACAGCACTTTAGAATAATTTACAACATGCTCTGACAGTACTTCAGAATCATTTCCATTGGAAATGATTCTGAAGTGCTGTCAACCCATGTTTTTATTGAGAAATAAGGCAAGATATAAAAGCAACAGGAGACGACAATTGTTATGAGTAGCGGTCTAAGGGTTATCATTGACTATTGAGAGACCCTTTGTTGTGGGAAACTATATATTTATATTCAACAATTCTGCAAAAACCAAGAACCCACTTTTCCGATGTTTCGGCACAAGGCCTTATTTATTTTTTGATAAAGGCCTTGTGCCCAAACGTCGGAAAAGTGGGTTCCTTGTTTTTGCAGAATTGTTGAACATAATTATTGTATAATTGCGGAAAGATTACATATATTTATATGTGGCTGTGACTGGAGAAATGGGACTTATGGGTTACACGACCAGTGTAGATCCAGATGAGCCTGTGCATCTGCACAATCTGATCAGGATCTGCACTCTTCCCAATTTCATCAAACCATCCTGCTTCTAATAAGCAAAATATTGATAATTTTCAGGTCATTCTCAAATAGGGGTAAAATTTCATTTTTGACCGAATATGGTCGTGTTATATACCAAATTGAAGGTATGAACATGATGATTGCTGTGGTGCAAATCAGATGATTACATCATCCAAGATGGCTAAAAATAGCTCAGATTTTTTAAAAGTTTTCTACTCGCCTATCAGAAATCAAAACAAAATTCCATTAAATAAATAAATTGTTGCATGCGTGACTTTTATATTTGAATTTTCTCAGAGAGCAAGATGGCCCGTCCTCGGAGAGATTCACATTTAAATGGAGCCAAAATCTTCGCGATCTGGAACTACGCATGTCGGCCATCGCGCCCCACATGCGCACTAAAGTTAGCGGCGAGTCGGGAAATATCAGTATTCAGACCCCTATGCTAGGTATGTCTAGTTCCTGTGTGTACCTAAGATACAAAATATACAGAACATTTCTGATTAAATAATATAAAATTGTTACTTAACCCTGTAACCCCTAACAATGGATTTCATCACAAAATGATTTTCAGACTAGTCCCTTTATGAAAAATGGAGTGGGCATTAAGTGTTATCCTTGTTCGTCCCGTCCGTCCGTCCATCTCATCCGTCCCGTCCGTCCGTCCGTCCGTCCTTCCATCGCCAACCTTGTAACTCGTAAAACTTTAAAGCCATACAAGAGACCTTAACCTTGGTATGAAGCTTCCTTATGATGAGTAGATGTGCAAAGTTTATTTTGATTCAACCCCCGGGTTGTTATCTCGCCCTTTTCGACTTAGAATTTCCCAACTTTGCCTTGTAACTCGTAAAAATTTAAAACCGTAATAGCTACAGACCTGAGACTTAGAATTTCACGATTTTGCCTTGTAACTTGTAAAACTTCTAAACTGTAATAGTATAGCTGGTGGATTGATGCTTCGTATGTAGCTCTTTATGGTGTGTAGATGGACAAAGTGAAATTCTACTTTTGCTTTGACACTGAGCCATGGATTATTTCCCCCTTTTGCACTTGGAATTTTGCCTCGTTTACTATCAAAGCGATATGTGCGGCATCCGTGTTATATGAACACATTTTCTAGTTATTTTTATCGAAAAAGTAGGAGATTTGCAAAAAGTGCAGATCCTGATGAGACGGCTCGTCACGAGCCGGCTCATCTGGATCTACACTGTTTGCAAACACAGCTATACTAGAGGGCTGTAGAGTTGAAAGGGTTTAAGCATCAGAGTATGTGTTGTGACCTTTCAGTTGAATTCAAATGATAACGTGTACTTTCATTTAGAAATAAGCAAAATGGAAAAAGAAAAAAACAATCTGAGAATGCAGACCCCTATCTGTACTTGAAACACGGACCGGTATATGTGACTGTGACTGGAGGGATGTGACTTATGAGACTTGATCAAATAGCACACTCCTGTAGCCTGGTAACGATCTATATTCCTTGGTAGGAGTATGACAGGTGTTTCATTGATGGAGTCGTGAACACTGCAGATCCTGGTCAGACTGGTCGCATGCACAGGCTGATCGGGATCTACACTTGTCACAAAACCCATAAGCCCCATTTCTCCAGTCACAGCCACATATAGGTTTGTATTTATATACAGTTCTTGCTGAGGATGCTCATCTCTTTGATATGGTATATAATAAGGAAAATGGAAAAACAAATGTTTCAAAAGTTTCATACACCTTGAGCATACTCTGAATGTACAATTGTTAAGCCTTCACTATAGTCGCGCCTTCTGCTAATACAGGCGCGTTTTTTTCCGTCGTCGTCATCGTCTGTGTCAACAAATGTCAAAAAGTTTGTACATGTTTCTTCATCATGATATAACTTTCATAATACTCGACGTATTACGTCAATATTTGGACACTTGATACATGCGAGCATTTGGAACACACTTATGCCACCATTAATATGACCATGACCTTTTTTACCTTCACATTTTTGCGGAAACACTTGGCCATTTTTTTTTGCATCAAAAAGTTTGTACAAATTTCTTCATCATCATGTAACTTTAATATTACTTGATGGATTTCTTCAATATTTGTATACATGATCATTGGAAACACACTCATGCCACCATGAACATGACCTTGACCTTTTTGACTTGCACGTGGTTGTGGAAACAATTAGCCTTTTTTTATGTCAATTTTTTTTCAACCTTGACCTTTTTTGTGTTTAAAGTATGCACTTCTCTCACGGTTTTCGTGATGCTTACCATATTTAGCACATGCCCATGATCATGTACGGTTTAACAGGCGGTTATTGGGTCGTCGTCTAATGTGTCGTCGTTAGACGACCCAATAACCGCCTGTTATTGGGTCGTCTATGTTAACAGAAAATAACATTGGTTAATAACAGGATAACACTTTTACTGATCTTCTCGTTTACAGACAAGACGAACGAAGATCCATACAGTGTAGCGTCAGACCTGAACGACATGATGCACGATATCAGCGTACTCGGACAGATAAGCCAGTTGGTGGCAACGCTCAAACTCTCATATACTGTAAGTGGAAATGGATCGCTGGCTGTTAAAAGGACTTTGCATGCTGGGAAACTTGTGGGCTATAAATAGTTCAAAACTAGTGGACAAAAATCTTATTTTCTTGTATTTCTCCCCGTAAATATCAGGAATATGTCTTGGAATTTCATTAGAATTGAGTCCTGAGGACTCAATTCTAATGAAATTTCAAGACATATTTACAGAGAGAAATAAAACATATACTCTTAATTCGTTTGGTGGATATTTTCACCGCTAGCATGCAAAGAGTTGTTGTTAGGACATGTGTATGTGTGTCCGCGATGGGTTGTGGACTAATGGTTATAGGTTAGAGGACAGGGGCCTGTTTCACGAAGCTTTGTACCTGATCTCTATATGACTTTAAACCCTCTCCCCTTTTACGTTTTAGCACATACATGTGTATGACCATCATAGACCCAGATCAGACTGCGCAGTCTGATCTGTGGTTATGCTTGTCATAGTTTCACTGACTAAATGTTGTTTTTTTGTGAAACTGAACAAATAGTTTTGATCAGTCTCCGATTGTATGAGAGAACAATGCGATTTAGATTAGATCTTCATTGGCCGCAGATGTCCTAAGGTTGTAAGGGTACCTGTCGCCAGATCAGGGTTTTATTGTTTCCGTTCTGAACATAATAAATCTGCCCCCAACCACCATACAGGTGAATTCACACCTACAGCAACAATAGGTTAATATGTCAATGGTTGAATCAATCAATCAATCTATCATAAACCAGTCAATCAATTGTCAATCAATCATATCCTTACTGTATGGTCTGACTGAAGACGTTGCAGCAACACTCGGTAAATCTGCAGAATCAGATTCGTGGTTCAATCAATCAATCACTCAATCAATCAATCAATCAATCATGAACCAACCATCCTATAAATAAACCAATCAATCAATCATAAACAAATCAATCAATCAATCAAGCATGAATCAAACGGTCAACCAACCAACCAACAAATCAATCAATCAATCACAAATCAAACAGTCAATCAACCAATAAATAAATCAATCAATCATTAATCAAGCAGTCAATCAACCAATAAATCAATCAATCAACCAACCAATCAATAGATCATGTCCTAAATGCAGGGTCTATCAAGCATTGTTACATGACTGCATTGTTCGACACCACTCACAGCCGAGTACAAACGTACAGCTCGTGCTGTTTGACCATGACTGTAGACAATGCTCATTCCGGGGCCAAGTCAACACATACATAATGCATGTGTCTCATGACGTTACTTAAACGTGACATTACGTCACCAGACCTGTTCACAACGGTGGCACTGAAATTTTTTAATTAATGTGGCTGCATCAAACGACGTGTACTGTGGCCCGGAAAATGTATGTGTAAATCAGCTGTTTGAATGCAACAGGTTATCAAGGAACCGAAAGTACTGCATATATGCTCAAATTACATGAAATTCCGACGGAAATGTAACAATAACGTTCGACCATGCCCAGCCTTGGGTAAACGTTTGCCGTGGCATGAGGGAACTGTTTGAACCCGCGGCCTATGGCCTTTGGGTTCAAATAGTTCCCTCGTGCCATGCCAAATGGTTACCCACGGCTGGACATTGTCGAACCTTATCATTTTCTGTAGGGTCTGACAGAAGACGCTATACAGCAGCACTCAGTAACTCTGCAGAAACAGATTCAAGGCAAAGACTACCAGCTACAGATGTTCAACTCAAGCTCAGTCATTCTCTGGGACTCGGTCAGGTAGAATGTGCCGCCAATTGAGAAAATGATAATGTCCAATACAAACTACTGTAATGACCCTAAATATTCGGACTCGTATTTCATTTGGGAAACCCTGATTTTATGGGGGTTTTACCAAAACAAATGTATCCAAATACATTGTTATTGTGGTAAGCCAGTACAACCATACTAACCCTAATCACTGGGACATTTGTTGATGTGGGAAACGATATTGTCTCGCCCGCGAAGCGGAAAGCGAGACATAGGTTTTGCTTTTCCGGAGTCGGTGTCGGTGTCGGCATCATCATTCAATGTTAAGTTTTCGTGTTACGGTCATTACTTCAACACCTTATCAGCTACAGTCATCAAAATTTATACATACCTTTACTATGATATGTAAATGAATATAGGACTATTAAAAAAAAATCCGGGGTCAAGGTCAAACTCTATTTCTTTCTATGCTACAAACTGAACATTAATGCATGAAGACCCATTTTCTCGTGCGCTCTGTACACCTTACATGTAGAGAGAACAATAGCCTTCTTCAGTTGAACACTTGTGCATGTGCAAGCATGTGCAAATTTCCAGATTGACCACTAAATGTCCAGGTAATTTATACAGGTAAATTATTATACCTGGGTATTACATTTCCGTAAACTGTGTTGACAATATTGTGGCAATATGTGGACCTGTGCAGATATGATATGTAGATAAATATAGGACTATTATAAAAATTCTGGGCTCCAGTAGCGAGCATTATTTTTTTGTTAATTTTTAAACTTTTTGGTTTTTAAACTTTTTTTCTCCATTTTTAGCCAGTTGGCGAAAGCTGGGCGGGCGGCGTCCACAATCAATGTTAAGTTTTTGTGTTTGAGTCCATTTCTTTGTTACTGTAACACATAGGACCAACAAACTTTCACAGCTTCATAACCAAGGGGTGCCCACCACATATCACTATCCAACTGTTACCTTTTTTTGAACTTGACCCATTTTTTCCGCGCAGTCAATGTTAACTTTTAGCGTTTACAATGTTAAGTTTTCGTGTTTAAGTCCATTTCTTTGGTACTGTACCACCTAGGACCACCAAACTTTCACAGCTTCATAGCCAAGGGGTGCCCACCACATACAACTATCCAACATGTGACCATTTTTTTTACCTTGACCTATTATTTCTACGTAATTGACTTAGCCATTTTCAACGTTAACTTTTTAACGTACGTCTGGTTAAAGTTTTTTGGTTAAAGTTTTTCGTTATACTATATCTCTGCAACTGCTTCGCCCATTACCTTGAAACTTTACATGGGTGTTTATCATCATCCATATTTTCATTCTACCCCCCAACCGTGCGGCCCCTGTGCCCAAGGTCAAATTACTGATTTTTTTATGTACTATATCTCTGCAACTGCTTCACCCATTACCTTGATACTTCACATGGGTGTTTATCATCATTGTTGCACCCGCTTGCGGAACCCGCGATATAGTCGGTATTTTGGCATACGTCCATCCGTCCGTCCGTCCGTCTCCGTCCGTCCGTCCGTCCGTCCGTCCGGGCACACATTAGGGTACTTATGTGGCTAGCCCCACAGGGTTATGGACTTAATAAAGGATAGGGTTGGTTACAATTAGCCACCTAAAAAATCCTTTTATGTGGCTAAAAATTGTTTTATGTGGCTAATATTTAACATGTGATAAGCCACATAAGTATAGTACTGTAAGAACGTCCGTCCGTCCGTCCGTCCGTCCGTGTGTCCGGTTAAAGTTTTTCCATCTTCTATATCTCTTTTTTAGCTCACCTGAGCGAAGCTCATGTGAGCTATTGTTACCGCAATGTGTCCGTCGTCCGTCGTCGTTGTCGTCGTCGTGAACATTTTCAAACGTCTTCTCCTCGGTAACCATTGGGCCTTTAGTCACCAAACTTCATGGTCATGGTCCTTAGGTAGGGGGATTACAAAATTGTTAAAATTACATCATTACGTAATCCAAGATGGCCGCCGTCTAAAAATAGCACAAATTCTTCAAAAATCTTCTCAAGAACCGCCGACCGGATTTCGACAAAACTTGGTAGGACTGATCGATGTACAATGCTCTTTCAAAGTTGTTAAAATGGTGACCCTGGGGTCAAAAATGGGCGTGGCCCGTGGGGTCAAATTGGGTCAAATTTTATTTTTGACCGAATATGGTCTTGTTATATATCAAATTGAAGGTATCAACGAGGCGATCACTCTGGTGCATTTTTTTGTCGAAATCGAATGGTTAGGTCATCCAAGATGGCCGCCAAAAGGTCGTTCTTTTATTAGAGATTTCAAAATTCTTCTTCACATGAACCGCTTGGCCCATGGTAGCCAAACTTAAGAGTTATGGTCCATGGGTGAAGCCTTTTCAGATTTGTTAAAATGGAGGTCATCGCTAATCCAAGATGGCCGCCGTCTAAAAATAGCATAAATTCTTAAAAAAATTTCTTCTCATGAACCGCTAGCTGGATTTCGACGAAACTTGGTAGGAATGATCGATGTACAATGCTCTTTCAAAGTTGTTAAAATGGTTACCCCGGGGTCAAAAATGGGCGTGGCCCGTGGGGTCAAATTTTATTTTTGCCCGAATATGGTCATGTTATATATCAAATCGAATGTATCAATGAGGCGATCACTCTGGTGCATTTTTTGTCGAAATCGGATGGTTATGTCATCCAAGATGGCCGCCGAAAGGTCAAAAGGTTGTTCTTTTATTAGAGATTTCAAAATTCTTCTTCACATGAACCGCTTGGCCCATGGTAGTCAAACTTAAATGTTATGGTCCATGGGTGAAGCCTTTTCAGATTTGTTAAAATGGAGGTCGTCGCTAATCCAAGATGGCCACCGTCTAAAAATAGCACAAATTCTTAAATCTTCTTCTCATGAACCGCTGGCCAGATTTCGATGAAACTTGGTAGGAATGATTGATATACAATGCTCTTTCAAATTTGTGAAAATGGTGACCCCAGGGTCAAAAACTGGGCGTGGCCGTGGGGTCAAATTTTATTTTTGACCGAATATGCTAATGTCATATATCAAATTGAAGGTATTGATGAGGCGATTGCTCTGGTGCAATATTTGTCGGAATCGGATGATTGATGGCCACCAAAAGGTCATTTATTCGAGATTTTGAACGTCTTTTTCTCAGAAACCACATGGCCGATGGCCAAACTTCATAGTAAGTTAAGATCCTTGGGTGAAGCATTTTCTGATTTGGTAAAATGAGAGTCATCGCTTAATCCAAGATGACCGCCATCTAAAAATAGCACAATTTTTTTAAAACACATGAACTCAATGTCACATTCTCCTCTGGTATTCATGGACTCAGGTGAGCGAATTAGGGCCATCATGGCCCTCTTGTTTTAGTGTCCATGCCTCGCCCCAAGGTGCGACATGCAGGCCACGGTCATCTAGTCTACAAAAAGTGGGTATAATTATGTTATCCAAGTGTCTATGCTTGGAAAAAACCTGGCCTTCGTGGCTTTGCCTCGTTTCTTTTTTTTTTCAAATTCTTTTTCAATTTTTGTCTAGTAGCATAAGGTCGTAAGTGCTATATACCGACTATTATCATATAGTAAAACAATTATTGACTAGTGAGTCATAGAATATAATCTGATATTCTATGGCTCACTAGTCAATAATTGTATAATATGTTCGGGCCAGTGAAAATTGCTTTCGGGCCCAGGCTCGAGGTCAAGGCGGCGGGACAAGGCGAGACATTTGATTCTGCGGAATTCTTGTATTAATGTGTGTTTCCCAGAATAAATTGTGTCCAAATATTTAGGGTTTTTAATAATCTACACTATTTCATATCATAGTTTTATCTCATCAACACAGTGCGTATGTGCCGTGAAACACGGTGCCGTGAAACATTTTTGATATCCTGTCATATACGACCTACTCACTGTGTATGAATATATGCGGTTGCTGGGATTATTTCTTTGCATTTTAAAGCCATGTATATGTGTTGACGGGATAAATAGAATAGTAGGTTAGTGCCGTGAATGGAAAAAAATATCTGGCGCGGCACGGAAACGGGATGTGCTCGGCAGAGCCTCGCCCATCCCGTTTCCTGAGCCTTGCCAGATATTTTTTCCCATTCACGGCACTATTCTACTATTCTCTATCTATTTTCCTTATTTCTGAACCAAAGTATATGTTGTGACCACTCATTTGAACCATCTCGGCGAGACGGTTCAAATGAGTGGTCACAACATATACTTCTGATGAGAAATAAAGAAATTCTTGAGCCTTGCCGGATATTTTTTCCCATTCACGGCACTATTCTCTATAACTAGTCCTTGTAATATAATACATCATTTTGTTACACAATTGACACAAATGTATACATTCCAGTGCTGTATTTGACATAAATTGTATGTCTATACATTTTTGTCAGATAACACACTTTGTATTGGCCAAACACATACTCTATAGTCTGTTTCACGAAAGCTGCCCAAATTTTACTTTTTCTTTTTATTTCGTGAAATTCGGTCAAATATTAATTTTATTACGAAAAATTGATTTGTCTATGGGAATTTAACATGGGGGAAAAAGTGGTAAGGAAGTGTGAGAGGAGTCAAAAAACGAAAAAATTTGGAAATTGACTCTGAAACCTGACTAGATAGCTTGGATATGATATGATCTAACTAAGAAAACAAAAGTTAAATTTTAAAAATCAGTCCAGTATTTCTAAAATTCAAAAAAATTTCCCCATGTTAAATCCCCATAGACATCTTCACTCCGATTTAACATGGGGAAATTGTTTTTTCGCAATAAAATCAATATTTGACAAAATTTCACGAAATAAAAAGAAGGCTCATTCTTAATTTTTCCTTTAATTTAATATTATCAAAAGAAATCTTGTTTTTGAATTGTTTATATAGCCGTAAAATTTGGGCAGCTTTCGTGAAACAGACAGTAGGTGTATGATCACGTGGTTACAACAACAAGTACTGCAACTTCCAGAAGCCCTCCGATTCAAAGTACATGTTCTTTTATTTTGTCTATTATGTAACGGATTTTTATGAAATAGGCGCATCAAACGCATCTTGTTAAGCTGCAATTGGTGGTCTCTGTACTGTGGCCCAAACTTCTGTCGTTTTTGTGAAGAATTGATTTCAGTGTCTTCTGACACGGAAATCAATTTTTCGCAAAAACGACATAAGTATGTGCTGAACTCCCGGGACCACCATATAAAATCCATTGAAAATATCAAATAATACTTACTTTGGAGTGGGCACATGATCATGCACCTTGATATTGACTGATAACAAATTGCGGTATCTGGCATTGACTAGATGTCAGAGCATATCCATGTTACAAATGAATGCAAAACTTTTGTTTCATTGATCGAAAAACGTCACATGACTTTACGGAATGATGTCAATGTAATGATGCAACAAAAACAAGTCTATGTTCTATTCAACGATGTTGTGCGTAGTCTGTAGCATATATCATGACCTGAATACCATAAATAGAGTACCATGCTATTGACATTTGGTATCAAGTTTTGGCTTCTTACCCTTGCCTGATAAACTCAATATCAAAAGAAACACTATCTTGATATTGTATATATGTTTCCTAGCCTTGCCTGATAAACTTGATATCAAAGTCACTAGTCTGGTATTCTCTATATGTTTCTTGGTCTTGCCTGATAAACTTAATATCAAAGACACTAGCCTGGTATTCTCTATATGTTCCCTAGCCTTGCCTGATAAACTTAATATCAAAGACACTAGCCTGGTATTCTCTATATGTTCCCTAGCCTTGCCTGATAAACTTAATATCAAAGACACTAGCCTGGTATTCTCTATATGTTCCCTAGCCTTGCCTGATAAACTTGATATCAAAGACACTAGCCTGGTATTCTCTATATGTTTCCTGGCCTTGCCTGATAAACTTGATATCAACAACACTAGCCTGGTAATCTCTATATGTTTCCTGGCCTTGTCTGATAAACTTGATATCAAAGTCACTAGCCTGGTATTCTCTATATGTTTCCTGGCCTTGCCTGATAAACTTGATATCAACAACACTAGCCTGGTAATCTCTATATGTTTCCTGGCCTTGTCTGATAAACTTGATATCAAAGAAAGACACTAGCCTGGTATTCTCTATATGTTTCCTGGCCTTGCCTGATAAACTTGATATCAACAACACTAGCCTGGTAATCTCTATATGTTTCCTGGCCTTGTCTGATAAACTTGATATCAAAGTCACTAGCCTAGTATTCTCTATGTATTCCCTGGCCTTGCCTGATAAACTTGATATCAAAGACACTAGCCTGGTATTCTCTATACGTTCCCTAGCCTTGCCTGATACACTTGATATCAAAGTCACTAGCCTGGTATTCTCTATATGTTCCCTGGCCTTGCCTGATAAACTTGATATCAAAGACACCTCAGAATTCCTACACCTTTCCTAGCCTTGCCTGATAAACTTGATATCAAAGACATTAGGCTGGTATTCTCTATATGTTCCTTGGCATTGCCTGATAAACTTGATATCAAAGTCACTAGCCTGGTATTCTCTATATATTCTCTGGCCTTGTCTGATAAACTTGATATCAAAGACACTAGCTTGGTAGTCTCTATATGTTCCCTAGCCTTGCCTGATAAACTTGATATCAAAGTCACTAGCCTGGTATTCTCTATATATTCCCTGGCCTTGCCTGATAAACTTGATATCAAAGACACTAGCCTGGTATTCTCTATATGTTCATTGGCCTTGCCTGATAAACTTGATATCAAAGTCACTAGCCTGGTATTCGCTATATGTTCCTTGGCCTTGCCTGATAAACTTGATATCAAAGTCACTAGCCTGGTATTAGCTATGTGTTCCCTGGCCTTGCCTGATAAACTTGATATCAAAGACACTAGGCTGGTATTCTCTATATATTCCCTGGCCTTGCCTGATAAACTTGATATCAAAGACACTAGCCTGGTATTCTCTATGTGTTCATTGGCCTTGCCTGATTAACTTGATATGAAAGACAATAGCCTGGTATTCTCTATATATTCCCTGGACTTGCCTGATAAACTTGATATCAAAGTCACTAGCCTGGTATTAGCTATGTGTTCCCTGGCCTTGCCTGATAAACTTGATATCAAAGTCACTAGCCTGGTATTAGCTATGTATTCCCTGGCCTTGCCTGATAAACTTGATATCAAAGTCACTAGCCTGACATTAGCTATGTGTTCCCTGGCCTTGCCTGATAAACTTGATATCAAATACACAAGCCTGGTATTCTCTATATGTTCCCCTGATAAACTTGATATCGAAGATACTAGCCTTGGCCCGGTTGCTCAAAACACCAGTTAGCTTAACGGACTGTTAAATCCTTAACGGACTGTTAAATCCTTAACTGAATGGTTAAAATCTCTGTTTTAACAGAGATTTTAACCATTCAGTTAAGGATTTAACAGTCCGTTAAGCTAACTGATGTTTTGAGCAACCGGGCCCTGGTATTCTCTATGTGTTCGCTAGCCGAGTCTGATACAATTGGAATCACCAGATGCTTGCCTGGTATTGTCTATATGCTCCATTCCATTCCATTAACCTTTTAGGAGCAAGAAGTATATATTCGGCATTGCCAGCCCTCAAATGAAGCAGGAGTGGTGCATTGACTTTCTGCTGGCCAAGTCCGCACTAGGTAAGAAATTAACCGAGCCGGTTCAACTGAGTAGTAATATAGAGAATAGTAGGTTAGTGCCGTGAATGGGAAAAAATATGGGAATGGGAAAAAATATTTCTCATCAGAAGTATATGTTGTGACCACTCATTTGAACCGTCTCGCCGAGACGGTTCAAATGAGTGGTCACAACATATACTTTGGTTCAGAAATAAGGAAAATAGATAGAGAATAGTAGGTTAGTGCCGTGAATGGGGAAAAATATCTGGCAACGCTCAGGAAACGGGATGGGTGAGGCTCTGCCGAGCACATCCCGTTTCCGTGCCGCGCCAGATATTTTTTCCCATTCACGGCACTAACCTACTATTCTATTTATCCAGTCAACACCTACAAATGGCTGTAAAATGCAAAAATAGTATTGACTGGATATCAAAAATGTTTCACGGCACGGTGTTTCACAGCACATATGTACTGTGGTGACGGGATAACAACATACACATAGTCGAGCCCGCTTGTGGAAAGTGAGACATAGTGATCACAATGACGTCCGGGTGTCCATCCGTCCGTCCGTCCCGGGTCCGTCCGTCAGTCAGTCAGTCAGTCAGTCCGAAATCTGCGTTAGTTTTTAAATACCTTATATCTCTGCAGTCCTAAGTCATATTGACTTGAAACTTCATATGCTTATTAGTCATCATCCATATATTCATGTTGTATCCCACTCATGCGGCCCCTGTGCACAAGGTCAATGTCAAATGTCTTAGAAATTTGCGTTAAATTTTTGTCAAAATTTGCGTTAACGTTTTCAGATACCTACTATCTCTGTAACCGTAAGTCGGATTTGCTTGAAACTTTGTATGCTTATTGGTCATCATCCATATATTCATTCTGTATCCCATTCATGCGACCCCTGTGCCCCAAAGTCAAGGTCAAATGACTTAGAAGTTTGCGTTAAAGTTTCTGTCAAAATTTGCGTTAACGTTTTTACTATCTCTGTGTCAGATTTGCTTGAAACTTCCATATATTCATTCTGTGTCCCACTCATGTGGCCCCTGTGCCCGAAGGTCAAGGCCAAATAACTTAGAATGTTTACGTTATTATAAAATCTTCGTTAAAGTTTTACATGGAAATGAGTCTGAAGTGCAAGTGCTGTCAAAGCATGTTTTTGATGATAAAAATGGAACATAGAAAATAAACAGCAGACAATAAAAAAATTAACCCTTTCACCCCTAAGGTACACAAGTTTATTATGGCAAGAGGAAGGACCCTATTGGTTTTCAGTGAGTTATCTCCCCTTGCCTTGGTGGGTGGTTGGTCGGGCAACCTGGTAGTTGAATTGGGTTGTTGCCCATTATATAACTAGTAAGATTATTACTGATCCTACTGCTTTTGGGAGGGGGCCAAGTGATTCTAATGTGGCGAGGACCTGACATCAGTTCAGGATTATTCTGATTTTAGGGCTGAATATATAGTTTTTTGTCGCGCCCGCTTTCGGAAAGCGCGATATAGTCGGCACTTTGTCATACTTACGTACGTATACGTACGTACGTACGTGTGTTACGTGTGTCCGGTTAAAGTTTTTGGTTAAGTTTTTAAGTTATACTATATCTCTGCAACTGCTTTGCCCATTACCTTGAAACTTCACATGGGTGTTTATCATCATCTATATTTTCATTCTCCCGTGCGGCCCCTGTGCCCAATGTCAAGGTCAAATTACTTTGAAGTTTTAGGTTAAAGTTTTTGGTTAAAGTTTTTTGGTTAAAGTTTTTCGTTATACTATATCTCTCCAACTGCTTTGCCCATTACCTTGAAACTTCACATGGGTGTTTATCTTCATCCATATTTTCATTCTACCCCCCACCCGTGCAGCCCTTGTGCCCAATGTCAAGGTCAAATTACTTTGAAGTTTTTGGTTAAAATTTTTGGTTAAAGTTTTGTCATGTACTATATCTATGCACCTACTTTGCCCATTACCTTGAACCTTCACATGCCTGTTTATCATCATCCATATCAAACTTATTCATTCCATACCCCACCACCCGTGCGGCCCCTGTGCCCAATGTCAAGGTCAAATTACTTTGAATTTTTGGTTAAGGTTTTTTGGTTAAAGTTTTTCGTTATACTATATCTCTCCAACTGTTTTGCCCATTACCTTGAAACTTCACATGGGTGTTTATCATCATCCATATTTTCATTCTACCCCCACCCGTGCGGCCCCTGTGCCCAATGTCAAGGTCAAATTACTTTGGAGTTTTTGGTTAAAGTTTTTTCATGTACATCCATATTTTCATTCTACCCACCCCACCCCCACCCGTGCGGCCCCTGTGCCCAATGTCAAGGTAAAATTACTTTTTGTCGCGCCCGCTTGCGGAAACCGCGATATAGTCGACACTTTGTCGTACGTACGTACGTACGTGTGTCCGGTTAAAGTTTTTGGTGAAGTTTTTTGGTTAAAGTTTTTCGTTATACTATATCTCTGCAACTGCTTTGCCCATTACCTTGAAACTTCACATGGGTGTTCATCATCATCCATATTTTCATTCTACCCCCCCACCCGTGCTGCCTCTGTGCCCAATGTCAAGGTCAAATTACTTTGAAGTTTTTGGTTAAAGTTTCTTGGTTAAAGTTTTTTGTTATACTATATCTCTCCAACTGCTTTGCCCATATTACTTTGAAGTTTTTGGTTAAAATTTTTGGTTAAAGTTTTGTCATGTACTATATCTATGCACCTACTTTGCCCATTACCTTGAACCTTCACATGCCTGTTTATCATCATCCATATTTTCATTCTACCCACCACCCGTGCGGCCCCTGTGCCCAATGTCAAGGTCAAATTACTTTGAATTTTTGGTTAAGGTTTTTTGGTTAAAGTTTTTCGTTATACTATATCTCTCCAACTGCTTTGCCCATTACCTTGAAACTTCACATGGGTGTTTATCATCATCCATATTTTCATTCTACCCCCACCCGTGCGGCCCCTGTGCCCAATGTCAAGGTCAAATTACTTTGGAGTTTTTGGTTAAAGTTTTTTCATGTACATCCATATTTTCATTCTACCCACCCCCCCCCACCCGTGCGGCCCCTGTGCCCAATGTCAAGGTAAAATTACTTTTTGTCGCGCCCGCTTGCGGAAACCGCGATATAGTCGGACTCTTTGTCGTACGTACGTACGTACGTACGTGTGTCCGGTTAAAGTTTTTGGTGAAGTTTTTTGGTTAAAGTTTTTCGTTATACTATATCTCTGCAACTGCTTTGCCCATTACCTTGAAACTTCACATGGGTGTTCATCATCATCCATATTTTCATTCTACCCCCCCACCCGTGCTGCCTCTGTGCCCAATGTCAAGGTCAAATTACTTTGAAGTTTTTGGTTAAAGTTTCTTGGTTAAAGTTTTTTGTTATACTATATCTCTCCAACTGCTTTGCCCATTACCTTGAAACTTCACATGGGTGTTCATCATCATCCATATTTTAATTCTACCCCCACCCGTGCGGCCCCTGTGCCCAATGTCAAGGTCAAATTACTTTGAATTATTTTGTTACAGTTTTTGGTTAAAGCTTTTTCATGTACTATATCTCTGCACCTGCTTTGCCCATTACCTTGAAACTTCACATGGGTGTTTATCATCATCTATATTTTCATTCTCCCCCCCCCCCCCCTCCCGTGCGGCCCCTGTGCCCAATGTCAACGTCTAATTACTTTTAATTTTTGGTTAAAGTTTTTGGTTAAAGTTTTTGTCGCGCCCGCTTGCGGAAAGCGCGATATAGTCGGCACTTTGGCGTATGTCCGTCCGTACGTACGTACGTACGTACGTACGTACATGTGTCCGGTTAAAGTTTTTCCGTCTACTATATCTCTTTTTTTAGTGTCCTTGCCTCGCCCCAAGGCGCGACATGCAGGCCGCGGCCATCTAGTTTATTCTAAATATTCAGTTCTGATTTTGGGATTTTCCCCCCATTTGTACATGTACATGAACATGTACTTTAACTTGTACAGGTAATATATGGGATTTAGTACTATAACCATTGACCCGGCCTTAAATGACCTTAGCTGTTGATAGGCCGTTAAGCCCCAACAAACAAACAAACTCCCCTTGCCTTGCCTCGACGGGCATATATTGTGACCTTCGACACTCTTGTTGACTGATACTGTATTTCAGATGTGACAAACAATCCCAGCTGGCATTGCCAGGACATTGACCTTGAAACCGACATGGGCACGTCGACATACCTCATCAAACACATGTCCCTCGACATACAGCGCCACTTCACACGGGTATGTTCCCACAACAACAACAACAGCAACAACAACAACATGTGTCGCTGAATTGGACTCATGATTATAAAAGTTCCTGAGCTCATTTTCGAAATTGGTACCCGAAATCAGGCAGTCTGATTGGTCGAGACGGAGCTGTTTCCCTAATTTCGAGAACCAAGACTGAGCACGGCTCGGCCTCGAGCAATCGAGAACCATTTATTCAGTCATAGGCACATATATAGAGAATAGTAGGTTAGTGTCGTGAATGGGAAAAAATATCTGGCAAGGCTCAATAATTTCTTTATTTCTCATCAGAAGTATATGTTGTGACCACTCATTTGAACCGTCTCGCCGAGACGGTTCAAATGAGTGGTCACAACATATACTTTGGTTCAGAAATAAGGAAAATAGATAGAGAATAGTAGGTTAGTGCCGTGAATGGGAAAAAATATCTGGCAAGGCTCAGGAAACGGGATGGGAGAGGCTCTGCCGAGCACATCCCGTTTCCGTGCTGCGCCAGATATTTTTTCCCATTCACAGCACTAACCTACTATTCTATTTATCCCGTCAACACCTACAAATGGCTGTAAAATGCAAAAATTGTATTGACTGGATATCAAAAATGTTTCACGGCACCATGTTTCACGGCACATACGCACTGTGTTGACGGGATAAAATATGAGACAAGCCATGTGATTTTGTACCTAAGAAGATGTGTGTTTTGTCATGAAAAATATTTTCAGAAACTGTTATATTTTCTGTAAAGTGGACAAAATAACATTTTCGTAGCAACTGTGGAATTCTAATTGTCCAGGGGGCCGTTTCAGTAAATTTTGTAAAACTAAAATGTTCATAAGTGCAAATTTAGGATTTTCTGGAAATTTCAATTGATGGATTTACATTTATTGAGCATAGGCTGCATATGCAGTCTTTGCTCAATAAATGTAAATCCAATAATTGTTTACCAGAAAACATTGTTAATGTGAAATTTACAGACTTACGAACATTTTAGTTGCACAAAGTTTAGTGAAACGGTCCCGTGGTGACTTTCACATATTTGTTCCTCCGTATACTATTCCTGTGCATTTGGGGAAGGGTAAAATATTCTGTGATATTTTCTATTGGCGGTGGGGAGGAGATTTATTCTTTGGAACTTTCACAAACAGGTGCAGTGGCTGTGACTGGAGAAATGGGGCTTATGGGTTTTGCGACCAGTGTAGATCCAGACCAGCCTGTGCATTTGCACAGTCTGATCAGGATCTAGACTGTTCGCCAATCCATCATCAATGTAACACCCGTCGTGCTTCTAACAAGACAAATTTTGTGTTATCAGGCTACAGGAGTGGGCTATTTAACAGGAGCTACACTGGTCACAAATGTGGATGTAGGTAGAGCGTCAAGCTGCGTATCGGGAGACCCCGGGTTCGATTCCCACCTCCACCACTGCGAATGGTCGATTTGGCCTGTCCTTGGGCAAGACAACTTCGTGCTAGCCTAGTCCTATCGGATGGGGACTTAAATAGTCGGTCCCGACATGCAAGGTCATCGAGCCAGTGCTGTCGTTAAATCAAAGCATTTACATTTGTCACAAATGTCTGTACACCATTCTTCCAGTAACAATCACATTTGAGACATGCTATGTGATTTTGTACCTTCGGACATCTGCATAATTTCATGAAATACGTTTACAAAATTTACAATATTTTCCTTAAATGGCGTCTAAATGTGATAAAATTATCAGAGTACATGCGGTATTCTATTCTGCATGTACTCTGAAAATTTGATCGCCTTTTGACTTTATTTATGAAAAATATTGTAAATTTTGTAAACGTATTTAATGAAATTACGCAGATGTGCGAAGGTACAAAATTTGTGTCCCTATGTAGGTGCAGTGTGCGGTGCCTGTGTATTTCCCAACGAGCACCGAGGGTTGCGTGGAGCACCTGTGGGTGTGTACGGCGCGGGAGTCACAAGGCCAGGTCTCCATTATTTCGCTCCACACCGCCAAACCAGGCCTCGTAGAGTCATTTCAGGTAGGGCCGACGATGTGTATGCAGAGCTCCTGTAACCTATTTCATCAACATTGCAAAGTATACTTTACTAGCAAAGTATATTTTGAGGGAGTAATCATTTATTTTTCCTGAAATGCATTATTTCATATAGAACTAACAAATGCATGTATTTCATGATTAAAAGTATGCAGAATTATTATACTGAATTTATTACATTATCACAGCCATTAAATGGCTGTGATAATGTAATAAATTCAGTAATAAAAATTAATTAAATAAATAAAAAAAATGAAAATTCTCCCTCAAAGTATACTTTGCTACTAAAGTATACTTTGCAATGTTGATGAAATAGGTGCATACTGGCATATTTTACGCAATTATTATACCCCCCTCACCCCCGCAACGAGTTGAGGGGGGGTATACTGGAGTCAGGTTGTCCGTCCGTGCGTCCGTCCGTGCGTCCGTCCGTCCGTCCGTCCGGATAAACTTAACATCAGAGAAATATTGTTATAAACTTCTATTTCCTTTCCTTCATCTAAAATGCTTGATATTTCACACATGCATTCCTGTAAGGCTCTACTACCATGCTGTGCCAAATCCACGACCGTCCAACCCCCGCAGATCCCAAGGTCAAGGTCAATTACTTAGTCCGTAAACTTAACATCAGAGAAATATTCTTATAACTTCTATTTCCTTCATCTAAAATGCTTAATATTTCACACATGCATTCCTGTAAGGCTCTACTACCATGCTGTGCCAAATCCACGACCGTCCAACCCCCGCAGATCCCAAGGTCAAGGTCAAATACTTAGTCTCTTTACAAAACTTAACATCAGAGAAATATTGTTATAACTTCTATTTCCTTCATCTAAAATGCTTAATATTTCACACATGCATTCCTGTAAGGGCTCTACTACCATGCTGTGCCAAATCCACGACCGTCCAACCCCCGCATATCCCAAGGTCAAGGTCAAATACTTAGTCTCTTTTTACAAAACTTAACATCAGAGAAATATTGTTATAACTTCTATTTCCTTCATCTAAAATGCTTAATATTTCACACATGCATTCCTGTAAGGCTCTACTACCATGCTGTGCAAAATCCATGACCGTCCAACCCCCGCTGATCCCAATGTCAAGGTCAAATACTCTTTACAAAACTTAACATCAGAGAAATAAGTTATAACTTCTATTTCCTTCATTGAAAATTCTTATTATTTCACTTGTGCATTCCTCTAAGGTTGTACTATGATGCTGTCACAAATCTACGAGTGTCCAACCCCCGCTGATCCCAAGGTCAAGGTCACATACTTAGTCTCTTTACAAAACTTAACATCAGAGAAATATGTTATAACTTCTATTTCTTTCATGGAAAATACTTAATATTTCATATGCTGTGACAAATCCCCGCTGATCTCGAGGTCAACGTCACATACATACCGTATAACCTTGGCTTAACGCCCCCCTCCTAATAAACGCCCCCCCCCCCCCCCCCCAAATAATTTTTATTTTTTTTTTACCAATGACCGCCAATTTCAAACACAAATAGTCTTTAAATCTTTATTTGTGTTTGAAATTGGTGGTCCTTGGGGTTCAAACAGTTCCCTCGGGCCACAGCAAACGTTTGCACACGGCTGGACATGATCAAACCTTATATTGGACCAAATTTCATGAAATAAAAAACAAGGCTCATTCTTAAAGTTTGCTATAATTTAATATTATCAAAAAAAAAATGTTTTTGCATTGTTTATATTGCCGTAAAATTTGGGCAGGTTTCGTGAAACAGACAGTTGTGTCTTTTGATATCAAGTCTATCAGACAAGGTTAGGAAACACTTAGGAATTCCGAGGTTTGCCCAGGAATTCCTGCAGTTTCCGAGCCGAACCTGATAAATTTGATATCAACAGAGACTACACCGGAATTATATGTATCAGTTTTCCATGTTTGATGCTAGCCGATGATCAAATATAAAATAGTTTTAACTGAAAAGAACACGGATTTGTTCACGTTGCGTCATTACACTGACATCCTTCGGCAACGTCATGTGACGCCATTTGACCAATGAAACGTCAGTGTTCAATTCATTGTAACCTGGATAATCATATAATAGTATACTTTGAGGGAGACATTTTCAATTTTATGATAAATTTATTAATTTTTATTATACTGAATTTATTACATTATCACAGATAATTGGCTGTGATAATGTAATAAATTCAGTATAATAATTCTGCATACTTTTAATCATGACATATATGCATTTGTTAGTTCTATATGAAATAATGCATTTCAGGAAAAATAAATGATTACTCCCTCAAAGTATATACTTTGCTAGTAAAGTATACTTTGCAATGTTGATGAAATAGGCTACAGGTCAATGCCTGACATGACATTAGGCCATAGAAAGTTTTTCCCCTGTTAACGTCCGTGTGCGGGTAGGTTTTGAGAGGGGTTCTTTGAAAAAACAAACAAATGGTTGTTTATGGATATAAACATGGTTTATTATAAGACTTCATAACAATAACCTACATGTAGTCTTACACGGGTCTTGAATACACATTTCTAAATTCACTTGCAGATGTGTTTACATTCGTGAATGTTTTATTCCGGTTGCGCATGCGCATTTCTTGTATTAATCATACCGGCTAACCTAGGGAATTCCATTTCCCGGCATGCACTACTTTTTCATTAACATAAATTACCCTTCATCTCACATAATTGAGTTCTGAAGTTGGGATTTACCCCCCTCGGACAGGTGGATACGGGACACGACCCCGTTGACCCGTCTGCGTGTAGACTCCCTGAGGCTTGTACCTCTATGTCAGAAAAGCGGACGTTAAACCCTATTCACTCACTCACTCACTCATCTCACATAACGGAGTTTTTCATCAGCAAATATTTAATTTAATATTTAATATAATCTACCTGCGACATCAACATTGATTAAATATTAATCCAACACGAGTTATCTTCAACGGACAAAGGCAGTGTTAATCCCGTACTCGGGAAATCAGACTTTTCAGTGCGTGGATCAATTTGACAATGCAGATGACGGGGCACATTTGTTTACAAACGCACCTAGGTTATTAAGTGTTTACGTCTTAGAGAGAAACAACAACAACAAGAAGAAATCTACGGAATACAGTTGACAATATTGAAGTTTCACACAAGCGTGAATAGTTTGTGACTTGTGTAGTTTACCCATAATCAATTTAAAGATGGCCTCGCGACCTTCACGCACCCGTTCCAGACGAGAGGTCACAGTTAACACTGATAATTTCGACGTAGACAAGCTATCGGCTGCTCAGCTACGGGCGAAATTAGCGGAAGTGGGATTCACGGTTCCTAATACGCTGACTAAAACCGTGCTCAAAAGTTTAGTACGGGAGAATTGTAGGCCTAGGAGTCGATCGCCCATCGGGGCGAGTGTTCGCCCCCCGATGGTCTCGCCCGATTTCTGATGTTCGTTCCCATTCGCCCCCGCCTCACTCGCCTTACAAACGCCTACACGTTGTCTGCCAGTGGTGGCGGCTACGTTCGCAATCGCCGCCCTCTCATACCTGCACGAACATTCGTCCCGAGCCTTCATCATCACCTGTAACCATACGCCAGGTGCGACATCGATCGCCTCCCCCAGATAGAGCTTCCGTCCATCATTCCACAGATACTCAAACGCCTACCAACTCGGATTTCGCTGCATGTATGTCAACACTCATAACACCATGGTGGCATTTACAGAGACTGTCAAACAACTGAGTACACCATCCCGCACATCCACTAGCAGTCTGATGGGTGACCAACCGACACTCGCGGATATTTACAAAGACTCCCCTCAGGGTACGTATCCTGAAGACCCTGGTAAATCCCACCTTGACTACCTGCGGCATAAGGCAGCCAACAGCAATTGCGGCATTTATGCCGGTGAATTTCATACGGTTGACATTGTGTCTGATCCACTCAAAAAACAAATTCAAGCAGGCCGTGATGTGAATCTGGCGTCGCTTCTGATTTCGAGTTATGATGTAGAGCTGAATAAGAATGATGCCAGGCTAAATAAGCGCCTCAGTATAGAACAGTTTCGTGTGGCATTTGGGAAGTATAGGAGAGTCATGTGCGCCAAGTGGCCCCATCGGTCTCGGGAACTCTCTGATTATGAGTTGACATTGCACGCATCCATGCCTTCTACGGTGAAAACGTAAAAGTTTTACGATTATCATCTAACATTTTCAAGCAAATCTGCGGAAGCTATCAAAAATGGCATTCCCGTCGACTGGTCTCAGCGTGACACTGAGAATTTCCAACTAATACTCGGAGGAATACGCGCGCATCAATGTGCCAATTGCAGTTCAGTCCTGCATGAGACAGATTTTTGCCCGCGAAATTCCCGAAATTTCATTAATGCTCCGCAGAAGAAAATGACACCCGCACTCCAGACTTCGCCGGGATCACATAGATCAACTTCATATGAAAATCGCGACACAGATATCCAAGGTAGAATATTGTGTCCCTGAATGGCAAGGAAATATGTAACAATTACAACTCGGACCGGGGATGTGTGCGAATGGGCTGTCCAAGACTACACGTATGCACCATTTGCAAAAAGCAGGCACACGGTAGACATGCCTGTCCTAGCAAAGTGCTGAAGCAAACACCAGAAGGACAGAATATGAAGCCTACAGTTAGGAAAAATTGACGGTACGAGGAGCCATCAACACCTATAAACATTTATGGAATTGAAAGGGCGTTAGAACACCACCCTGACTCCTCCTTCACACAGTTTGAGCCATTAACACATATAAACATTAATGAAATGAATAGGGAGTTAGAACAGCACCCTGACTCCTCACACCATCCTGACCCCCGCTTGACACTGTTTGAGCCATCAACACCTATAAACATTGATGAAATAAAAAGGGAGTTACAACACCACCCTGACCCTTCCTTCACACAGTACCTATGTGATGGGTTGACGTTTGGCTTTGACACCATGATAGATGAACTTCCTCTTTTAAATAAAGAATGCCGCAACCTTCAGTCAGCTAGACAAAATTCACAGGATGTCGATCGGCTCTTGAAAGAGGAACTGGACAATGACTTTATCAAAGGGCCGTTTCCGGAGCCACCATTTGAGAAATTTCGTGTTTCACCTATAGAAATAGCAGAGCATAAATATTCTGGGAAGAAAAGGCTCATAGTTGACTTATCGGCACCACATAATGACTTGCAACATCCTAGCATCAACGATCTAATAGACAAAGAGCAGTGTAGTCTAACATATGTCAAAATTGATGATGCTATCACGGCTATTAAAGACATGGGACGAGGAGCAAAAATGTGTAAACTGGACATTAAAAATGCATTTAAAATTCTGCCAATCAAACCGTCACAAATGCCTTATTTCATGATCAAATGGAATAATAGCTATTATGTTTACACACGTTTGGTCTTCGGTAGCCGTTCCTCACCAAAGATTTTTGACACGTTATCTCAGGCAATCTGCTGGATTGCTACAAACAATTACGGCATTCACACCATCTTCCACTTGTTAGATGACTTTCTCACCGTTCAGGAGCCGGATTCGGAAGGCGAAAGAACTATGGCGCTCTTGACTCTCATATTTAACAAACTGAAGGTTCCACTTTCGAAGGCCAAAACAGCAGGACCAGCTACTGTACTGGAATATTTAGGAGTTGTTCTAGACGCTGATAGACTTGAAGCTCGATTGCCAAGGGATAAAGTAGAAAACGTATAATTACTTTCATAAAGTTGTTACGGACGAAAAAGACGTGCACTAAACGACAGCTTTTACAACTCTTGGTCACTTCAATTTCGCTTCGCGAGTGATTCAGCCAGGGAGAAGTTTTTGTCTCCTATCTCATTAAGTTGTCTACCACGGTTAAGTCCCTTCATCATTATGTGCATTTAACCAAAAACTGCAGAGAAGACCTCAGACTGTGGCTTCGATTCCTAGAGGGTTGGAATGGGGGTGTCCATGTTTTATGAGGATGTTTATGTTACATCAGACGACATGAAGCTTTAACACTGATGCGAGCTCTACACTCGGGTTCTCAGCTTTCTATCAGAATCAATGGTTCTGCCAGCCATGGCCGGAACAGATTCCAGATGGGCCGTCTATGGCCTATTTGGAATTATATCCGATCATCGCTGCTGCAGTTCTATGGAGTGACAGTTGGACATGCAAAAAGATCACCTTCTTTTGTGACAATGAGGCTACAGTGGCAATTATGAACAAAGGACGATCTAAATGCCTGTTAGTCATGAGTTTGATGCGTAAATTGACATGGCTAGCTGTCACTAGAAACTTTACGTATAAGGCTGCACATATAAGCGGGAAATGTAACATTATCGCAGACTCTCTTTCTCGCTTTCAGATGCAACGTTTCAGGGAGGCTGCGCCGCATGCCAACACTCTGCCAGAGAGGTGTCCGACTTTCGACGAAGTGACATGGACATGACCTCTTTGGTAGAGGGCATGTGGGATAAAGCCCTGAGTGCTAATACAATGTCAGCCTATCACTCAGGTGTGTCACGTTATAGACAGTTTCTGGAATCTGTTAACACAATAGGGAGCTATTCAGTTACACCACCAATTTCCAATAATTTACTCATTCAATTCATCGCTTATTGCCATAAGTATCTTCAGATACAATACTCAACCATCAAATTGTATTTATGTGGAATTCGTTTCCACTACATTCGTCACGGTTGTGTCTCTCCACTGCAGTCTAACAATACTAACATTCCAATATATACTTTTTTAAAGTCAGTTAAGAGGAGCCAGAACTGCCGCAAGCGTGAATGTTTGCCGATAGACATTGTGATTCTTAAGCAAATTGTAGAATATCTTACAAAATGTTGCTTTGGCTGCTACACTGACAAGATGATGATATCTGCGTGTACTATTGCCTTCTTTGGTTTTTTGAGATGTGGTGAATTTACATGTTACAAAGACAATTTGGACCAACATATTTTGAGCATTGATGATGTTGTCACTGATGCTCAAAAAATGTTGGTACATTTAAGACAGTCAAAGACCGATCCTTTTCGAAAAGGAATATGTATACATATTTTTGCTACGAATAACGGAGTGTGTCCAGTGCAAGCGATGCAACAATACCGGTCTGTCAGAACTTGTAGTGGATCAAATGCTATGTTCGTACTCCAGGATGGATCTGCCTTGACACGAAAAGTTTTTATCCAAAACATTAAGTTTGTTCTGGAATGTTTACGTTTGGACAGCGCTAAATTTAATGGTCATTCCTTGCGTATTGGTGCTGCGACTACGTGCTCGAAGTTGAGAATTGAAGACCACCTTATTAAAACATTGGGTCGCTGGTCTTCAGACTGTTACACTTCATATATTCGCACTGAGCAGTCCACTCTCAGAGATGTACAAATATCAATGTCAGATCCACCAGTATGAACATGCCACAATTATGAGTTTCATGTGATGTGGTTTTGCTGAAAACATTATGGCGTACTTACCCTGAATATTCGTAACACGTGTGTCTAGGCGAACAGTGTAGACACAGATCAGCCTGCTCAGGGTTGTGCTGTTTTCCATTTGTCAGTACATGTATGTCAAAGCCTAGGAATCGCAATTAAATACAATAGTTTACCTGCCTACAGGTACCTACCTATGTGCCTGGAATACTGGTGGGTGGGGGGGGGTAAAGATCAAACAAACATTATTTTCATTTGGGTCCGACATATGTTTAGCCTCTCATGCAGGCTACCACCATTTACAGTTAGTCTGTCACGCAGACTCTCTCGCCGGATCTACCGTCCTCTTGGTAGAGGCCGTCTCTTGTATCTCACATAGCCTGTCACGCAGGCTACCACTTTCCTCCAGTCTGTCACGCAGACTACATCATACTCTACTTGGTCTGTCACGCAGACTATCTCTCACCTATTTTCTGGAGACACTCACCGCTTCTACCAACCTCTTGGTAGAGGCCGTCTTTTTTTCTCACATAGCCATGTCACGCAGGCTACCACTTTCCTCCAGTCCTGTCACCCAGACTACATCATACTCTCCTTGGTCTGTCACGCAGACTATCTCTCACCTATTCTCTGGAGACACTCACCGCATCTACCATCCTCTTGGTAGAGGCCGTCTCTTAATTCACACACGCCCTGCCATTGCTACCGCTTACATCAGTAACATGACATTTGTATATTCCATGTTTGTACATAGCTTAATTAGCTTGTTACTCCCTTTCGTTTCCTTGCGATGTGTGTAATTTACTTTAGTATTGCTCGACTAGGTTTGATTTAAAAAGACAAAAACAAAAACAATTTTTTTTATTTTATTTTTTTGTTATCTCCCTTCATCTCCTTTCCTTCTTGGGCATTGAACATTTGACCACGTCTTGCACCCTCTGTGGATGTACGGCGTGGCCAAGTGTTCTTCATTTTGGGCATCCGGCTGCTAGATCACAGCCTTGTCCCCCCAAGAAGGAAGAAAGCAAACTGGCTCAGACAGCTCCGGGCTATATGTATTTTAATCCATAGATACATACATGTATTTATATACATACATTTTGTATGATATTCATATCACATACATGTATAGAATAGTCTGGTGCTCTGAGCCAGTTTATGCCAAATTAAATATTGGACAATTTTATAACTTATTTTACTTTCCTTATCCGAGAAGGCGTGATAATAAATGGTTGTTTATGGATATAAACATGGTTTATTATAAGACTTCATAACAATAACCTACATGTAGTCTTACACGGGTCTTGAATACACATTTCTAAATTCACATTGCAGATGTGTTTACATTCGTGAATGTTTTATTCCGGTTGCGCATGCGCATTTCTTGTATTAATCATACCGGCTAACCTAGGGAATTCCATTTCCCGGCATGCACTACTTTTTCATTAACATAAATTACCCTTCATCTCACATAACGGAGTTTTTCATCAGCAAACCGCCTCCTGCCCCGCCACCACCTACTTGAGCAATGCCTAACTGAACAAACAAACTGTGTATTAAAGCTATTTTACACTATTTACTGGTGAAGTAATATGAAAATTGATTTGGGACTTGTCTAAGTTTTAAATCAGTTCATGAGTGTACACTTAATACGTTTAATAAGAGTGTTTTCATATTATTTAGCGGCAATTTAAA
>CM055279.1:35603113-35802292 GCA_029237695.1 Conchocele bisecta | reverse complement strand
ATTTAGCGGCAATTTAAATTTATGTTAAAAACTTCCTCAACCCTTTGCACACTGCAAAGGGTTGAGGAAGTTTTTAACATAAATTTACATTCGGTTTTTTCAAGGCCTGTTTTGTTTTTACAGGATATGTAAGTAGGTTTTGGCCATCCAGGTGGACGCTTAACAGAGACAAACAATGGCATGGCCTTATGTTATCAGTTAGTACATATTGGGCCTGATAAAAGATGAGTCGGGCTCTGGAAGGAAAACACCCTTTATTACCGCTGTGATTTTGAAATAATCCAATATTTTCTATAAATGACGTCAGAAATTGTAAACAAACACAGATCGCATGCAGAAGTTTATGTCAGATTTTGACATCATTTACAGATAATGTTTTCAAAATGAATATTGGCAGAATATTGTAAAATGATAAGTACGGTATTAATGATATTTATTAAATTTTTACAAGAATTATGCTGAATTTCTAATAAAATCAATCAATGAGTTAATAAATATCATATTTCAGTCAAACCTCCCCGAACAGCCACCTCTCTACTGTCTACAACAACACCGTCTCTATAACAGCCGCTATTTTATATCCCAACTGGATTATTTCCTCTGTATCCAACCCTTAGATTGCTGAGCATGAAAAGTGTCGTTTGCCGTTTCTTTTTCTCAATAAAAACATGTTTTGACAGCATTTTAGAATCCATTGGAAATGATTCTAAAATGTTGCCAAAGCATGTTTTTGATGGTAATTATCGAAGAAAATAAATAAACAGTGGACGACAAAATTTAATTTAGCATTAACCTCCCTACAACAGCCGCCTCTACAACAGCCAGTTTTGCGTCTCCCAAGGGTGGCTGTTGTAGAGAGGTTGCACTGAAGTCCGCAAATATTAGATTTTGTTTATTGCATAGGCTCAGAATCATACATTGAAGTTATACTGATCACCTACACTGCAAAATGTGTGACATGAATTTCGTACGTTTTTTTCATATGCAAATAATATAAAGTGAGTCAATATGCAATTCATATGCAAAATCTTCATATGAATTTCATATGAATTTTTTTATATGAAATTTATATGAAAATTATTCATATGAAATGCATATGAAAAGTCTTTTCATATGAATTCATTCATGTTTTACATATGAACATCATATGCTTTTTTTTTCCATATGAATTGCATATTTTGCTGTGTAACATGCCTCGTTAATACATTTATGACACTAGTATATTATGGTTCCTTCCTTACACCTTTATGGGTATGAAATTTATTTAATATTTTATTTTTATTTTTGTTATTTCTCAATGAAAGTGTATATTGTGACCACTCATTTGAACCGTGACGGTTCAAATGGTGGTCCCAACATATACTTCTGAGCTCATATAAAGAAAATATTTCGGATTTTCCACAAACAAAATGGCGTATCCACAGCATGATATCAGTTAATACACTGTGTTACTACACTGAAAGACGTAGGGGTTTGACATAACATTTTGCACTATAACACAGAATATATATATTACTGTAGGCGACGTCATGTGAGATAGTGTGTGCAGAGGTGGTGCCAGGGTTTGCATTCGTGACAAATGAGGCGGCGTTTGAAGATGACAGTGTCTGGATGTCCACCGTCGACTTGGAGTAAGTGACACTTTTCCCGATTAATTGTGGCTGTGACTGGAGAAATGGAGCTTATGGGATTTGTGACCGGTGTAGCTCCTGATCAAATAGCACACGCACATAGTCTGATAGCGATCTATATTGCTTGTTAGAAGCATGATGGGTGTTTCATTCAGGGAATGGTGAACAGTGGATGCACAGGCTGATCTGGATCTACACTGGTCGCAAATCCCATAAACCCCATTTCTCCAGTCACAGCCACATGTGAAAAAAACATAACCTGATAATAATTTTAGTGGGGCATATCAAGATTTTTGGAAAAAAATACTATTAAAAAATAAAAACGTATTTTCATCATGTAAAGTGATTTAATTGAAGATGTTTGAGTATACTAGGACTGCTGGATTATTTCAATTTTCACCGATACATAAGTATCTGATTTTCTATCTATATAGGAAATCAGATTTTTATGTACCTATATGGGTGAAAATAGAATGGGTTTATGTCGATATATTAGGCAAACTAGGAAACAAGTAGAAATTCCTCTGCAAACCTCGAATTCCTCTGAAATTCCTCTGCAAATTCCTACTTTCCTAAATTCCTACATTCCTAGGAATTCCTCTGAAATTCCTCTGCAGATTCCTACATTCCTAAATTCCTACATTCCTAGGAATTCTAGTCCTATACCTATGACATGAGATGACTAACCTGATATTTTCTATTTACTCTTTGTGTTGATAATAAGTTTATCAGGCTCTACAAGGAACTGTGGTGGTTGGTGGGAGCATGCGATGGGTAATTTAACGATCGGGATTCATCCTTACCAGGGGTCCGTTTCACTAAACTTCTTACGACTAAAATGTTCGTAGGCGCAAATTTAGAATCGTCTGTAAATTTCAATTGATGGATTTACATTTATTGAGCATAGGCTGCATATGCAGCCTATGCTCAATAAATGTAAATCCAACAATTGTTTACAAGAAAACATTGTTAATGTGAAATTTACAGACTATCATAATTTTGCACTTACGAACATTTTAGTCGTAGGAAGTTTAGTGAAACGGCCCCCAGAATCCCGATTGGAGACCTGGTCTGACCCTCCAGTACATCGTTGTCTTGCATGTGAGAGTCGAATCTGCTGGTTATACCCGTATAAGAGTAATCCTAACGGTATTACTTTTAGGGGAAGAGGCCAAGTAACTTTGGTGTGGTATGGACCTGGCACCAGGTCAGGTTATACAGGGCATTTTTCCCCCAATGCAGCAGGTTAAATGTGGCATCGAACCTGTTGGCCCGGCCTTAAATGACCTTAGCTGTTGATAGGCCGTTAAACACCAATAAATCAAATCACTCTGCAAGGAACATGTATAATTCCTTGGCAAGCCACATAATTCCTGCATGTTTCTTAGCCTTTTATGTTTATATTGGCAGAGCTCCAGATAAGCTTTGTGTCTAAAGCATACTATACCCCCTGATTTCAAAATCATTGCGTAATTTACTTTTTCAAATGGATTATTGATTTTCTTCATTACTACCGGTACATAGGGAACAAATGATAACAAATATAACAAATTTAAACATTTTACATATTTGAGCTTTTTGCAGCTCAACTAAGTTAATTTTCAACTTTATGACAGTATTTTCACTACTCAATTTGAAAATGAATGCGCATATTCACATTGCTGTGCATATGTTGTGCTCCTACTGTTGATAATCAATGCGTATTCAGCTAAAATAATTGCTTAAAATACGCCAATACACACCTTATCTGGAGCTCTGTATTAAGTTCATCAGACTTGCAAAGGAAACATAGAATTCCTTGGCAAGCCTCAGAATTTATACATGTTTTCCCGCCTGATATGTGGCTGTGACTGGAGAAATGGGGCTTATGGCTTATGCAACCAGTGTAGATCCAGATCAGCCTGTGCATCCGCACAGTCTGATCAGGATCTGCACTGTTCGCTATTCCATCAATGAAACACCCTATATGCTTCTAACAAGAAAAACAGATCGTTATCAGGCTACAGGAGTGTGCTATTTATTCAGCAGCTACACTGGCCACAAATCCCATAAGCCCCATTTCTCCAGTCATAGCCACGTATGAGAATACTAACCTGATATTCTCTACACTTCAGGATTATCATGTTTATGTTGATACATGTGTTAGACAAGGTAGGAAATATTTTGGAATTTCTCGGCATACATGTTTTCTACCCTCGACTGATAAAAGATGGTATGAGAAGACTAACCTGATATTCTCTACACTTCAGGATTATCATATTTATGTTGATATTAGACAAGCTAGAAAACATTGTTGAATTCCTTGGCAAACCTCGGAATTCTGCATGTTTTCTAGCCTCGTCTAATAAACTTGGCAATTACATTTCAGAATCTTGGTGTTTGTTTTGAGTGATAATTTGAACAACAAACAGTCGGTGTCCCACCGTAAACCCATCCACACATTCCGGCCTGGCTGTCTCGTCGTTACCATGACGCACATGGACGATGTCATGCTTTGTGGCAACAAGAACGGCTCCGTTGTCTTCTACAACAGAGATGATGGTATTACAATTATGAAGCAAACAAGACGATACAAGGTTTGATCATGTCCGGCCGTGTGCCCGAGGGAACTGTTTGAACCCCAAGGCCGCAGGCCGCGGGTTCAAACAGTTCCCAGGGCCACAGCAAACGTTTGCACACGGCTGGACATGATCAAACGTTATTGTTACATTTCCAACAAAAAACTGATGTAATTTGAGCATTATATTCAGTATTTTCAGTACTTTTATAAATTGTCCCATTCACGTAGATAATTTTCGGTATTCATATTCCGGGGCCGCGTCATGAACATCGTAAACGTCATAAAGTAGTGACGTCATGAAGGCACTTACGCGTAGTGACGTCATGAAGGCACTTGGTCTACGCGCGGCCCCGGAATGAGCATTGCCTAAAGCCATATGCAAACAGCACGTGCTATATATGTGCAAACAACGGAAACCATGTAACAATATTGGACAGATAGACATGGAAAATATATTTATTTATTACAATCTTGCAAATTATTTGCACAGGTTTCGCTGTGAGAGAAAACCCGTAATCAACTCCTTACAAATAATACACCGTGAAGAGAACACCCGTAATTGCGCGCCTGTTTTCTTGGAAACCACGAGCTACCATGCAAAATGTTTAATTTTTATTACAGTCAAAATAAAGTTATTTGAAAATTTGGAAAGGGTCTCGACTAAATCTAGAATGTTAATGTGATTGAACACATTCCAAACATGCACTCAAATAAATCTGGTTCATAGAAACAGCTGCGTAATTTGGATTTCAAAAAGTTTACATGACATAACATAACGTCAAAACGCGGGAAAACACATCATTGTATAACTATTCATGCGCACATCACAATTCATTAATTATAATCTCAAAAATAGACTAAATGTGCATATATATCCGCCTTGGAAGTGTAATAAATAGGATATTCCATAGTACATGTTTCAATAGCGGAAATAATACACTTGCGTCCGTGCAAGCAACTCGTTCGCTACGCTCACTCGTTGCTTATGCGGAAGCCGACGCACACTCATGTATTATTTCCCGCTATTCAAAATGTACGATGGAATATCCTCTATATATTACATGCTACCCAGTGATTTACCGTAATTCTGGAGGGATTTATTACCTTGAAACATCTCCTAGACGTTCATGAGACGTAATTGACGTCACATTTTGACATCATTTCCAGCGAAGAAACAATTCATACGCTAACGTCAAAATTGTCAATTTTTGCAATTTTATAAGCTGGTCGAAGAGCAAATTTCACATTTTTCGACGAGCATGTAATATACAATTTATTCCAAGTTTTTTTATTGGATTTCCAGTAGCCTATTTCACCAACATTGCAAAGTATACTTTTCTAGCAAAGTATACTTTGAGGGAGAAATCATTTATTGTAGGATAAATTTATTAATTTTTATTGTACTGAATTTATTGCATTACGCAGAGTTACCATTAACCCTTAGACACAACAATTGTCGTCTGCTGTTGCTTTTATATCTTGCCTTATTAAAAATAAAAACATGGTCTGAAAGCACTTCAGAATCATTTCCAATGGTGTCAAAGCATGTTGTAAATTATTCTAAAGTGCTGTCAAAACATGTTTTTGATGATAAAAATGGAAAATAGAAAATAAACAGCAGACGACAAAAAATTCAGAAAGCGGTGTAAGGGTTAATGTCCACCCAACCATCAAAATCATGTTTGCTTAATAAATAACTCAAAGGACAATTTCTCTCAAACAGTACTATAAATTATATATTGTTATCATGTCTAGTCATATATATTAAATCCATTAACGCTGCTTACATCGAGTCCTTCTTCGTAAGCGTCTTTGAAACTTCTTTGTGAATCTTTTGTTGTATGTGGCTGTGACTGGAGAAATGGGGCGTTTTGGTTTTGCGACCAGTGTAGATCCAGATCAGCCTGTGCATCCGCACAGTCTGATCAGGATCTGCACTGGTCATCAATACATGAATCAAACACCCGTCATGCATCTAACAAGCAATACATATCGTTGTGCGCAATTTGATCAGGATCTACATTGGTCACAATAAGCCCCATTTCTCCAGTCACAGCCACATATTATGCAAAAAGATTACCCTATAGGTTTCGCCCTGTCTGTCTGTCTGTCCGTCCCCGTCTCCGTCCCCGTCCCGTCCGTCCGTCCATCCGTCCGTCCGTTTATTTTTTGAAGAGTTTCTCAAATCACATATATTTTTTGTTTGCCTTCTGCTAACATCTTCATATTGGACACATGCATTACTTAATTATTTTACATCATTCCACATTAATATGATCACCCTCACTACTGACTGTACGTCATTCCGTCTGTCTGTTTATTTTTTTGAAAGTTTTTGTAAGAGTTTTATCAAATCACCTATAATTTCTGTCTGACTTTAACTAATATCTTAAAAAAAAACATAAGCACACATTGCATACTAAGTAATTATATAGAGGATCTCAAGTTTGAGTTCCCAATTGATATGAGATTTATGAAACGAGTCCCGTACAGTTTATGCACCAAGCCTCTGGCGAGGTGCATAAAATTGCGGACGAGTTTCATAAATCCAGGGATTTCGCTGGGGAAAATAAAAAAATCGCCATTTCAAAAAAAATAAAAAAAAAATTTTTCTTCGATAATTGTAATTTTTTATCGCCAATTGTTTATTTTTATCGCCAATTGCGAAAGTGGCGATCGCCTGCGGAATCCCTGTAAATCTCATATCAAATGGAAACGAGTTTGAGATTCTGTTTACCACATGACTTCACTGGCCAAAGAGTAGCCAACTTGGATATAGAGAATAGTAGGTTAGTGCCGTGAATGGGAAAAAATATCCGGCAAGGCTCAAGAATTTCTTTATTTCTCATCAGAAGTATATGTTGTGACCACTCATTTGAACCGTCTCGCCGAGACGGTTCAAATGAGTGGTCACAACATATACTTTGGTTCAGAAATAAGGAAAATAGATAGAGAATAGTAGGTTAGTGCCGTGAATGGGAAAAAATATCTGGCAAGGCTTAGGAAACGGGATGGGCGAGGCTCTGCCGAGCACATCCCGTTTCCATGCCGCGCCAGATATTTTTCCCATTCACGGCACTAACCTACTATTCTATTTATCCCGCCAACATTACAAATAGCTTTAAAATGCAAAAAATAACCCCAGCCGCATCTCCATTGTATTGACAGGATATCAAAAGTATCAAAAATGTTTCACGGCACATACGCACTGTGTTGACGGGATAAATATCTAATACGTTTCAGTGAGCAGACGCCATTGACTATTTTCGCATCTACTTAAAAATCTCCACAGGTTTAACCCTTTCACCCCTAAGTAACTGGAATGGATTTTGATATGTTCATTTTGCAACAAACCCAACCGTCACAAAATGGTTTTCAGACTATTCCATTTATAAAAAGGGGATATCTGTTGTTCTCAAAAATATGAAAATTACTTTCAAACAGTGCAGATCCTGATGAGACGGCTCGTTACGAGCCGGCTCATCTGGATCTACACTGTTTGCATAAACCGCTATAGCGGGCTTTCGGGTTCAAAGGGTTAATACCTGCAAGAAAATTATAATAAATATGCCATATAATAGGTTCCTGGGGCCCGTTTTACTAAACTTTGTACGACTAAAATGTTCGCAAGTGCAAATTTAGTATCATCGTCTGTGCTCAAAAAATGTAAATCCAATAATAGTTTGCAAGAAAACATTGTTAATGTGAAATTTACAGACGATCCTAATTTTGTACTTACGAACATTTTAGTCGTACAAAGTTTAGTGAAACGGGCCCCTGTTCTTTGTAAACACTTCATTTTGCCAAACGGAAGCACATTCAAACAATTCTATTCATTTTAACGAGTCACTGATTCTTCTAATGGCATTTCAAACATGATGACGTCAACGCCAAAACATAATTGCAGGGTTCAGGAAGTTTTTAACATAAATTTAACTTCGTTTTTTAGCTCGACTATTCGAAGAATAAGTAGAGCTTATGTTGTCACCCCGGCGTCGGCGTCGGCGTCGGCGTCGGCGTCTGCGTCACCGTCACGCCGTGGTTAAGATTTTTAGTCAAGCTTGTATATGGAATACTACTGGCCCTACACCCACCATACTTGCACAACTTCATCTCCTAGTGATGTACATCAATAACCCCTGATCTATATTTGACCTTGACCTACATTTCCTCTTGAATTACTTAGTTAATTTCCCTTGGTTAAGGTTTTTAATCAACCTTGGTTAAGGTTTTTAGTCAAGCTTGTATATGCAATACTACTGGCCCTACACCCACCATACTTGGACAACTTCATCTCCTAGTGATGCACATCAATAACCCCTGATCTATATTTGACCTTCACCTACACTTCCTCTTGAATTACTTAGTTAATTCCCCTTGGTTAAGGTTTTTAGTCAACCTTGGTTAAGGTTTTTAGTCAAGCTGGTACATGGAATACTATTGTGCATACAGACACCATACTTGGACAACCTTTTCTCATAGGGATGTACATCAATAACCCCTGATCTATATTTGACCTTGACCTACATTTCCTCTTCAATTACTTAGTTAATTTCCCCTTGGTTATGGTTTTTAGTCAAGCTTGTATATGCAATACTACTGGCCCTACACCCACCATACTTGGACAACTTCATCTCCTAGTGATGTGTATCAATAACCCCTGACCTATATTTGACCTTCACCTACATTTCCTCTTAAATTACTTACTCAATTCCCCTTGGTTAAGGTTTTTAGTCAACCTTGGTTAAAGTTTTTAATCAAGCTTGTACATGGAATACTATTGTGCATCCAGACACCATACTTGGATAACTTTTTCTCATAGGGATGTACATCAATAACCCCTGACCTTTATTTTACCTTCACCTACATTTAACCTTGAATTACTTGGTTAATGTTTATAGTCAAGCTTGTATATGGAATACTCCTGGGCCTACATCAACCATACTTGGACAACTTCATCTCCTAGTGATGTACATCAATAATCCCTGACCTATATTTGACCTTGACCTACTTTTATCCTTGGATTACTTAGTTATTTCCCCTTGGTTACGGTTTTTAGTCAAACTTGTATATGGAATACTCCTGGGCCTACAGAAATCATACTTGGAAAACTTCATCTCGTAGTGATGTACATCAATAACCCCTGACCTATATCTGACATTGACCTACATTTAACCTTGAATTACTTACTTAATTTCCCTTGGTTAAGGTTTTTAGTCAACCTTGGTTAAGGTTTTTATGCAGGCCACAGCCACCTTCTTTGTCAAGCTATGTGTACATCGACAACCCTCGTAGTCGAGCTATGCTGTTCTCCTACAGCTCTTGTTTCAAGATCATGTTTGTTTTTACCAGATATGTAGGTAGGTTTTGGTCAACTGGGTGGATGCTTAACCCTTAGACCGCTATCTTCATTCTTTTGTCGTCTGCTGTTTATTTTTTATTTTCCATTTTTATCATCAAAAACATGCTTTGACAGCACTTTAGAATAATTTACAACATGCTTTGACAGTACTTCAGAATCATTTCCATTGGAAATGATTCTGAAGTGCTGTCAAACCATGTTTTTATTGAGAAATAAGGCAAGATATAAAAGCAACAGCAGATGACAATTGTTGTGAGTAGCGGTCTAAGGGTTAACATATGTATGAGTGGCCTTATTGTCAGCTCTGTATGTTTTTGTATAATAGACGGTGTCTGGAGCCTTGGGACAATGGTGATATTGGGGGTTGGAACAGTGATTTCCATTATTCCTGTGGCTGACTCAGCCTGGGTGTCCTGCGGCCAGTGTATCTATATTGTCGACCCCGAACATCACATAGTCAAGGTATACCAACTCGGCACAGGAAAAAGAAAATGTTTTCATGCCATTTCGCGGGATATTCAGTAACTAATATCAAAGAAAAATACAAGCAAAAATATTTTCCTGTCATGTTGCAGGATTATTCAATTTAAAAAATAAGAAATAAATTTTAAACAATGGACAAAAAATATTTTCTCGCCATTTTGCAGGATCAAAAAATATTTTCCACCCATTTTGTAAAATTCAAAAATAAGAAATAAATTTGAAAAAAGAAAATAGATGAAAAACATTTTCTCACCATTTTGCAAGATTGGATTGTTATGCCCCCGCTCGGTAGAGCCGGCGGCATATAGTGTTTGGACTGTGTGTCCGTGTTTCCGTGTGTCTGTGTCCAGCACATTAAGAAGTTCGCCGGAGTTTCTCAATTATGTCATAACTTCTATATCCCTTAAAGGATTGCTTAAATATGTCCACACAGAATACCTGTGGACAAATGCCACACATCCATGCTGCCATTAACATGATCTTGACATTTTGACCTTGACCTTTTGTCCTATACAACTTTTAATTTTTTCACACATTAAGAAGTTTGCGAGAGTTTCTCAATTCTGTCATAATTTCTATATCCCTTGATAGATTACTTCAATATTTCAGTACATCATACTTGTGGACAAATGCCACACATCCATGCTGCCCTTAGTAAGACCTTGACCTTTTGACCTTCACAACTTTGAATTCACATTAAGAACTTTGCCGGAATTTCTCAATTCTGTCATAACTTCAATATCTTACTTCAAACTTTTTCACACATGAAGAAGTTCGCCAGAGTTTCTCTTTTCCTGCCATAACTTCTATATCCCTTGATGGATTACTTTAATATTTTGATACATCATACTTGTAGACAAATGGCACACAACACATCCATGCTGCCATTAATATGACCTTGACCTTTTGACCTTCATAAATGTGTTTGTGAATACTTATCACTTTGGTTAATTGCCTTTGCCACAGTTTCTCCAATCTGCCACCGGGGGCATTCCTGTGCCGACAGGCCAAGTAGTATATACAAATCATAATGATACGAGTTTTAAAACTCGTATCATTATGACTCATATATACTACTGGCCACATTTCTTGTTTTTTTTATATATATTCCTCCATTTTGCAGGATAAGTAAAAGCAGCATAGAATAAGAAATTTGAAAAAATGGACAACAAATATTTTCCTACCAATTTGCAGGGTAAGGTGAACAGCCAGCATAACGAAGCTGGAGTACACATCCAGCATCTGGTAAAGGTGGGTGTGGGCATGTGGGCGTCGTTCGTCGGCCGCCCCAATATCTGCCTCTACCATACGGAGAGCCGCAAACTGCTGCAGGACTTCAACATCACCTCCGCCATCAATGAATTCATATCTGGTATCTGTTTTATCTTATTTTATATCTTATTTTATATCAGCTACTCATCCTACTGGTGCTTCACTCCGCACTCACCGGGCGAATGAGATGGCGTAAATTAACGGTATGGGTTCTTCCTTATAGGAATCACAATTTGCCTGGTTTGGCCCTCAGGTACGTTTTTATCTTTGGCTCTTTAGTTACCTGGGAGTTGAATTGGGTTATTGCCCATTATAAAAGTAGTAAGATTATTACTGATCCTACTGCTTTTGGGAGGGGCCAATTGATTCTGGTGTGGCAAGGACCTGGCATCAGATTAGGATTATTCTGATTTCAGGGCTGAATATATAGTTTGGTGATTGTAAATATTCAGTTCTGATTTTGGGATTCCCCATTTGTACATGTATTTGAACATGTACATGTACTTGTACAGGTAATATATGGGATTTAGTACTAAACCCATTGACCCGGCCTTAAATGACCGTAGCTGTTGATAGGCCGTTAAACCCCAACAAAGAAACACTCCGCACTGGTGTGAAATGTTTCACGTCGTAAAATGCACCTCGTTTCTGATGAGATCCCACTCAGCTTTACTTGGAGCTGCTACCTCATAGACCCATTTTTCATCTACAAACTTTCGGCCATTAAATATATTAAATCTAAAAGAAATTTAACTGTAAATACTTTTTCATCGATAACAAAACATTTACCCTCTCCAAAAAAAATGATTTGATGAAATTCCATCAAATATTGATTTTATTGCGAAAACATGGGGGCTAAAATATTTTTTAAACAATTTTTTATTTGTGGACCGATTTTCAAAATCTTACTTTTGTTTTCTTATTTACATCATTTCCAAGCTATCTCGCCAGGTTTCGAAGTCAATTTCCAATTCTTTTGTGTTTTTTTTTCGACCCTCCTGGTCAACCTCCTAATTTTTGCCCATAGCAAAATCTTTTTTTCGCAATAAAATCAATATTTTATGAATTTCATCAACTAATTTTTTTTTGGGGAGGGTGACTTTTTTGTTATTGATGAAAAAGTACTTGCATTTAAATATTTTTTAGATTTAATATGTTTAATAGCCGAAAGTTTGTCGGCAGCAAAGTGTGGAACAGACAGTACGGTAGTAACCGGCGCAAATATCACATGGAAATGTGAACATACAATATCTTCTACATGTAGCATAATGGGAATTCGTCAGGAATCTGTAGCCTATTTCACCAACATTGCAAAGTATACTTATCTAGCAAAGTATAATTTGAGGGAGAAATTTTCAATTTAAGGATAAATTAATTAATTTTTATTATACTGAATTTATTACATTATCACAGCCAATTTGGCTGTGATAATGTAATAAATACAGTATAATAATTCTGCATACTTTTAATCATCAAATATATCCAGTTGTTAGTTCTATATGGAATAATGCATTTCAGGAAAAATAAATTGCAATGTTGGTGAATTCGATGTATTTATTATACCCCCGGCATACAAAGTTTTTATTTGTTCATCCAAGCAGCGGCCGGGCATATCTGTGAGCCTTGGCTCACTTGCACTAGTACAAATATACACTTAAACATTGGAAACATTTGTGCATTTGTGAGTTCATTCTGTGCCAGTATCCTATTTCATCAACATTGCAAAGTATACTTTACTAGCAAAGTATACTTTGAGGGAGTAATCATTTATTTTTCCTGAAATGCATTATTTCATATAGAACTAACAACTGCATATATTTCATGATTAAAAGTATGCAGAATTATTATACTGAATTTATTACATTATCACAGCCAAATTGGCTGTGATAATGTAATAAATTCAGTATAACAAAAATTAATAAATTTATCATAAAATTGAAAATTTCTCCCTCAAAGTATACTTTGCTACTAAAGTATACTTTGCAATGTTGATGAAATAGGCTACTGGTCACTTGTCTGTAGCAAATGGTTCCTTTTCTTGTTTCAGTATATTCAGTACACAAAGAAAACAGCAAGGACTATACCGTCACAAGTCTGATGGCAAGTCTGGGACTGTTGTGGGTCGGAACAAATGTCGGGATTGTTCTCACATACCCGTTACCACGATTACGTGATGGGGTGCCGCGGATAAAACAGCGGCCACACGTGGCTCTACATGGACACAACCAGCCAGTTATGTTCCTGATACCTGTCCACTATGGGCCGATCAGTGGAACTCCGATTCGTAGGCGGCCATCTGCAATTCTTAGGAGGTCAAACTCAAAGAAGAGTCCAGTAATTGACCTTGAGACTGTGAATGAGAGGTCAAGTCATGAAGGTGAAGGGTCAACTGCTGATGGTCAAGGGTCTGGTGCAGGCCAAGGGTCAACTGGTGAAGTTCACAGATTTGTAGAAGAGGAGAAGATTTATGAAACCATTGAGTATGGAAGAAGTGCACCAGATGAAAATGAGTATGCAGAATTGTCAATGATGCAGAAAGGGCAAGGTGACTATAATAGGCTGGAAATAGACAGACTGTGTAATATTGTTAAAGGTGAAGGTCGGATACCAGACATTGCCAGTGAGGGTGATCTACAATCATCTGCCTCATCATCGGTGACCAGCGAACATAATTATTTCATTCTCGAAAAAACAGGACCTGGCAGTTCTGGTCTGCACAAATTTCAGGAAAATGTGGGTAACCATGGCAACAAAACTGATTCTTCTGCACAAAATGAAAATGTTGAAGGAAATGTTACAAGCACAAATCAAACAGTCACTTCAACTGAAAGTGGAAAAAGTGACAAAATTTATGTCCAGCAGAGGACTGAAGAGGAATTTCTCAATATGTCAAATGAATTTCAGACAGGGTCAGATGTACATGGTAAAACCAAAGCTAAGGCAATGACCTTTAGAAGTGATTTAGCGCGGAAGCTCCAGCAGCGTAATTCCAAAGACCTTGTGGATGTAGCTGTAAACGAGACTGAAGTTGAACGATTGTACGAAGATCTCATGAACACAGAATCAAAGCGCAATAGTAGTACATCGAAAACATTAGACCGTAATTACCGCCGATCGGACCATGAATCGGATTTGTACTTTCGTCCTCGAGCTGAAAGTCCCATCTTCGCACGGAAACCATCAACATCATTGTCTTTTAACCTCGGAAGACCTTTCACAAAACCGAATTCACAATTTCGACATTCATCCTTCACGACGTCTACGAAACCTGATGCCAGACGGGTCAGTTCGAGTTTTTCCCCTGGTTCGACGGTGGATATGCTGAGGAAACGAGATACGAACACGATGCTGGTACTGAGTGGGGGAGATGGGTACCATGACTGGCATAAGAAACGGCAGAATATTGCGTACCGACCTGATGAGGCGTGCCTTCTCTTCTGGATGTACAAGTTCTAACTCTGTATAGACACCAGGGGTCACTAAACTTCGTACGACTAAAATGTTCGTAAATGCAAACTTATGATAGTCTGTAAATTTCACATTAACACTGTTTTCTTGAAACAATTATTGGATTTACATTCATTGAGCATAGGCTGCAAATGCAGCCTATGCTCAATAAATGTAAATCCATCAATTGAATGTTTCACTAAACTTTGTGCAAATAAAATGTTCTTAAGTGCAAAATTATGTTAGTCGGGCACCTCCTTTTTAACGATATTTTTCTTAAAATATCATCTACGGGCATAACATTTTCACAGAACAATCTTCGGTTCTTGCTTTCTCAATGCATGTAAACTATTTAGCGAAATGTGCCATCTTTCTCACTTAAAATTGGGTCTGTAGCCTATTTCACCAACATTGCAAAGTATACTTTCCTAGCAAAGTATACTTTGAGGGAGACATTTTCAATTTTAAGATAAATGTATTAATTTGTATTATACTGAATTTATTACATCATCACAGCCATTTTGGCTGTGATAATGTAATACATTCAGTATAATAATTCTGCATAGTTTTAATCATCAAATGTATGCAATCATTAGTTCTATATGAAATAATGCATTTCGGAAAAATCAGTGATTGCCGGTACTCCCTCAAAGTATACTTTGCTAGATAAGTATACTTTTCAATTTTGATGAAATCGGCTACAGATCATCAGTCCCAAAAATTGCCCAAAAATTAACATTGAGTTATCCAGACAAATTTACATATACACATCTTATAACTTCTATTCTCACCTTGAAATCATAATTGTATCGCCTGTAAACCAGTGTAAACCACAGGTTGAAGTAACGGACCGAGGTCTATAAATACATTAAATATGCCTAAAAGCATCAATAAACAAACAAAAAATAAGTTAAAAAAATAATTTGTTTAGCTTATTTTTTTCTTCGTTTATTGATGCTTTTAGCAGGGCTTAAAAATTGACTCGCCCCGCTCGCCATGGCGAGTCAATTTTCATGTTGGCGAGAGGATTTTCTTGTCACTGGTCCAATTTGGCGAGTGACACATCGGGAAAGGCCATTCTGTATTTTCCGAAAACTAAGAAAATTTGATTAATTTCCAGCTATTTCAAATTATTTTCTTTAATTCACTGGTTTTAAACTGTTTATGAAGTATTTCTGTAACTTTCATACACCCTTTAGATTTCTATTGTGAACCATCATGTGTCCCCTTTCGCGCTTACAGCAGATGACTTTGTAAAAAGAAAAAACCCACATATCCCTGGTTTATCATTAGCCCAGCACATATTACTGTCTTATAATTCCAGCACAAAAATATTTACACAATTCCCTAATATTTGATTGGTCCGTAGCAAGTCTCTGTCCAAAGTTTACATCCCAGTAAACTCCAATGCCGAACTACTTTCCGTAACCGTCGGGCGCAGTTAAAATAATTCTTAAGAAAACGGAAAATAAACACATTTTCTTGATGAATTTATTTCAAATGCTGGAATTATAAGGAATGAATGGCCTTTTTGTTGAATTTATCGGGGTATAAACATGGAAAAGCCGCGGGAATACTGTGTTATTCCTATAAATTGTTTGATTTTGTCTTCCTCTGATGCTACAAACCAAACAAGGAGTTCAAAGCTATAAAAATGTGCACTGAAAACAAACTTTCTATACCAAAATGTGATACTTGACAGTAGTCGTGTTCTGACTTAGGGGAGATAACTCTTGTTTACATGTATTATACTGGAACATTTATTATGCCCCACCACGATAGTGGAGGGGGTAGTTAGTGTTACCCTTGTCCGTCCGTCCGTTCGTCTGTCCGGGCCAACATCGGGGGTTTAGGAGCTTAGGGTAAGGGTTAGTAACAAAGGATTCCTTTGTTATAGTCGGTAAGCTCGTAATTCCATTGATCTTTAGGAGCTAATCCTTTGATCTTTTAAAGAACAAAAAGCTCATAACTCCCAAATGTTTGAACGTCCGTTCCGTCTGTCCGTTCCGTCCATCCGTCACAAAACTTTAACGCTCGGGTAAATGTCTCATAATTTCTTCATCCTTCAACCGATCTGCTTCATATTTCATATACACATTGCTCTAATGGTCCTCTACCGCTCTGTGCCAAATCCATGTTTGTCCTGCCCTTGCCAAGCCCAGGGTCAAGGTCACATACTTGGCGCTTTAAAAATGTTAACGCTCGCGTAAATATCTTATAATGTCTCTTTCCATTCACGGATCAGCTTCATATTTCATATACGCATTGCTCTAATGGTCCTCTACCACCCTGTGCCAAATCCACGTTCGTCCTGCCCCCGCCAAGCCCAGGGTCAAGGTCACATACTTGGTGCTTCAAAAACTTGAACGCTCAGGTAAAAATAAATTTTTACTTGGAATTTGGCCTCATTTATTATCAAAGCGATATGTTCATAGCATTTTCTAGTTCTTGAAAATAACTTTATAATAAACGGATAAAGACGGAAAAGTACTATATAATCTTAATAGTATGTATATTAGTACTCGTCTAAAAGCTCTAGCAATATAATTGTTAAACATTTAAATGATTTGTGTTTATATTAATACTCTTTTTTAGGCACCATCTTGTCCAATCTGAAAACGCCAGTAGCAAAATAATTCGAACCAATTGGTTTCCCAGTGAAGGAAACTTTTGTACTTTCAGTGTTGAATATGCAAGGGAGCCCCCTCCCACCCCACACATTTTGCTGTTGAACATACATGTAACACCATTGGCAAGCCAATCCATCAGTCATTATTATGTTCTCATGCTTCATATTTTGAACAATTATAATACCAATCTAAGGGACTGGTCATTATTTATCACCAAGGGGGTTGGGGTGGGAATGGGTCTGGATAAATTTTGTTAACTCACCCTAAAAAAGAATAAGCCCCAACTCCTTCCCACAGCTTTTCATTAAATTTTCAAGCCCAAAATTTTGTTAACTCGCCCTAAAAGCTCCCACACACTCTTTCCCACAGCTTTTCTTTAATTGTTCAAGCCCCCCCCCCCCCCACCCCCCATTGAACAATTAATAATGTTCAAGCCCAAAACGAGACAGTTCAAATGAGTGGTAACAACATAATTATTCTATCAATTTTAATAAACATATTGCATCTACTGATTGCACTGCCTGGGTTAATTATGTCCCTATGCGATAGCCAGGGGGGACATATTGCCTTGCTCTTGAGGTTCTGTATGTCCGTCCGTCTGTACATTTACATGAAAAAGTTTGTAAGAGTTTCTCCAGTTAGAGTCCAGTATTCCAGTTTATAGGCATATCCATGTTTTACAAACATAATGTCTAGTATCAATGTTGATACAAAAGCTAATTTATTAAAGGTATTAATACTGGGCAAGTAGCTTTTTTGTCTGGGCAAGTAGATTATAATGGTACTTACCCGGCCGGGCAAGTATGAACAGTGAATATTTTTAAGCCCTGTTTAGGCATATTTAATGTATTTATAGACCTCGGTCCGTTACTTCAACCTGTGGTGATAATGTAATAAATTCAATATTATAATTCTGCATACTTTTAATCATCAAATATAATATTATGCAGTCGTTAGTTCTATATGGAATAACTCATTTCGGGGGAAAATAAGTTATTAATCCCTCAAAGTATACTTTGCTAGTGAAGTATTCTTTGCAATTTTGATGAAATCGGCTACTGGTTGCATAACACGTAAAAATAGACATTGTATATATGGAATAACTCATTTCGGGGAAAATAAATGATTACTCCCTCAAACTATAGCTACTGGTTAGGAACAGGGTATGACATAAACAAATATTTGCTACTACTGTCTGTTTCACGAAAGCTGCCCAAATGCTAATGTATTTCAAGAATGAGCCTTTTTTTTTTGAATTTTGGTCTAATAGGATTTTATTACGAAAAGACAATTTCCCTATGGGGATTTAACATTTTTCTAAGTTCATAAATAATGGACCAATTTTCAAATGTGTCTTTTGTTTTCTTAGTTAGATCATTTCCAAGCTATCTAGCCAGGTTTCGGAATCAATTTCCCAAATTTTCAATCATGGCCCATGTTAAATTCCCACAGAAAAATCTATTTTTCCTATAAAAATATATTGTTTTTGCATTGTTTATATGGCCGTAACATTTGGGCAGGTTTTGTGAAACGGACAGTAGTATTTTATGTTGTTTATACATGTTTATACATGTACATGTATTTGGTTTGCCGGCTGAGAAAACATTATAGGAATGAATGGCCTTTTTGTTGAATTTATCGGGGTATAAGCTTGGAAAAGTCGCGGGAATACTGGACGAAGGCCGGAAGGCCTCGTCCAGTATTCCTGCGACTTTTCCAAGTTTATGTCCCAGATAAATTCAACAAAAAGGCCATTCATTCCTTATAATTCCAGCATTTTAAATAAATTCCTCAAGAAAATGTGTTTATTTTCCGTCTTCTTAAGAATTATTTATCTTCGCCTCACGGTTACGGAAAGTAGTTCGGCGTGGGAGTTTACTGGGATATAAATTTTTGGACAGATACTTGCTACGGGCCAATCAAATGTTAGGGAATTGTGTAAATATTTTTGTGCTGGAATTATTATAGGGTTAACTGTATTGTAATTTTCAAATTTACTTCAACCTGTGCTTGGTATTGGTACATTCACCAAATAAGGCAGGGATTCCATTGTGGAAAAATAAAATCGCCACTTCAAAAAAAAAAAAAAAATATTTTTTTAAAAATTGTAATTTTTTATCGCCTACTATTTATTTTTATCGCCAATTGCGAAATTGCAATTTCGCCAGCGGAATCCCTGAACATCCGGTTTACTGCTACAACATGGGACGTCACATAGGACTGCCAATACAGTTTCAGATTATTTTGATTAAGGCCATGTGGTCGAAAATTTAATAAAAAGGGTTCCTTTAAAATAATGTAATTAAGGATAATTGTGTATTTATATGCGCACCCTCATGAACCTACAAGTGAGTGATAATTAGTGACAAATATACAAGACGATTCACCAATCAATACTACATGTGTGTCAACTAAAGGCTTAGCAGATTAAAGATTGGGTCTATGATGGTCAGAAACGTCGTAGTGCACATTTTCTCAACCGACAGCCAGTTAATGCTTTATAATGCATATTTCTGGCCATGACTGGAGAAACGGGGCTTATGGGTTTTGCGACCAGTGTAGATCCAGATCAGCCTGTGCATCCGCATCAGGATCTGCACTGTTCGCCATTCCATCAATCAAACACCCGTCATGCTTCTCGCAAGGAATATAGATTGTTATCAGGCCACAGGAGTGTGTGCTATTTGATCTGGAGCTACACTTGTCACAAATCCCATAGGCCCCATTTCTCCAGTCGTAGTCACATTTCTGCATGTTATATGTAAATTCAAGATCTATCTTTGCCTACCTGTGATTTGCTATCATTATGCATGCAGGGATACCGCTGGGGAAAATAAAAAAATCGCCACTTCAAAAAAAATAAATATATGTTTTTGATTTCTTTTCGAAAATTGTCATTTTTTATCGCCAATTGTTTATTTTTATCGCCAATTGCGAAAGTGGCGATCGCCAGCGGAATCCCTGTACATGTACATATACTATATTAATATTTCCTACACAGTGTACTGGATGGCAGGTGGCAGAATGCGATGGGTAATTTAACAATCGGGATTCTTCCTTACCGGAATCCCGAACAGAGACCTGGGGCACGTTTCACTAAACTTTGTACAATTAAATGTTCGTAAGTGTAAATATTAGGATCGTTTGGAAATTGCCTATGCTCAATAAATGTAAATCCAATAATTGTATTGTTAATTGTATTGTGAAATTTACAGACTATCGTAATTTAGCACTTACAAACATTTTAGTCGTATGAAGTTTATTGAAACGGGACCCTGGTTTGGTTCTCATATACAGTGGAACCTCATTAAACCGGACACCCTGGGAGTTCCCCAGGGTGTCCGGTTTAGAGAGGTTCCACTGTAAATTAGACATACAGTCGAACCTCCCCGAACGGCCACCTCTCTACAACAACACCCTCTCTATAACAGCCGCTATTTTATATCCCAAATGGATGATTTCCTCTATATCTAACCCTTAGACTGCTGAGCACGAACATTGTCGTCTGCTGTTGCTTTTGCATTATTTCTCAATAAAAACATGTTTTGACAGCATTTTAGAATCATTTCCACTAAAATGTTGCCAAAGCATGTTTTTGATGAGAATTATCGAAAAAACAAAACAACGAGCATTAACCTCCCTCCAACAGCCACCCATGGGAAGACGCAAAACTGGCTGTTGTAGAGAGGTGGCTGTTGGAGGGAGGTTAATGCTCGTTGTTTTGTTTTTTCGATAATTCTCATCAAAAACATGCTTTGGCAACATTTTAGTGGAAATGATTCTAAAATGCTGTCAAAACATGTTTTTATTGAGAAATAATGCAAAAGCAACAGCAGACGACAATGTTCGTGCTCAGCAGTCTAAGGGTTAGATATAGAGGAAATCATCCATTTGGGATATAAAATAGCGGCTGTTATAGAGAGGGTGTTGTTGTAGAGAGGTGGCCGTTCGGGGAGGTTCGACTGTATGTCTAATTTACAGTGGAACCTCTCTAAACCGGACACCCTGGGGAACTCCCAGGGTGTCCGGTTTAATGAGGTTCCACTGTATATGAGAACCAAACCAGGGTCCCATGGGTGGCTGTTGAAGAGAGGTTGCACTGTATTAATATGTCAATGCATGCGGGTGTGCTTTGCGAACATGAACATGCATTATCATCAGATATAGATGATGATGGAACCTATCAAACTACGGATACAGACATTCCACGTGTGTCCGGTTCTACTGTACGTCTTTGGAATTCATGTATGTGAGGGTTTAATTTGGTTATACCCCTTGTATCAAGTTGTATGAGTATAGAGAATAGTAGGTTAGTTAAAAATATCCGGCAAGGCTCAAGAATTTCTTTATTTCTCATCAGAAGTATATGTTGTGACCACTCATTTGAACCGTCTCGCCGAGACAGTTCAAATGAGTGGTCACAACATATACTTTGGTTCAGAAATAAGGAAAATAGATAGAGAATAGTAGGTTAGTGCCGTGAATGGGAAAAAATATCTGGCAAGGCTCAGGAAACGGGATGGGCGAGGCTCTGCCGAGCACATCCCGTTTCCGTGCCGCGCCAGATATTTTTCCCATTCACGGCACTAACCTACTATTCTATTTATCCTGTTAACATTACAAAAAGCTTTAAAATGCAAGAAATAACCCCAGCCGCATCTCCAAATCGTATTGACAGGATATCAAAAATGTTTCACGGCACCGTGTTTCACGGCACATACGCACTGTGTTGACGGGATAAAATACGATTATTCCTAATCCTATTACTTTTAGTGGAAGTGGCCAAGTTACTTTCGTGTGGTATGGACCTGACACCAGGTCGGGTTATTCTAATTTCAGGGCTGAATATATATTTATTTTGATGTAAATATGCTGTTCTTATTTACACAGTTTTGACGGTATAGGGTATATATAGGGTATATTGATATCAAGAGTATATATATTTTTTGGCAGCTGACAAAAAAACCTACTTCATATAACGCCATAAGGAAAGTACTTTGGTTCTCGGATATCGCCACATAAGGGGCCTATTTCACCAACATTGCAAAGTATACTTATCTAGCAAAGTATACTTTGAGGGAGAAATTTTCAATTTTAGGATAAATTTATTAATTTTTATTATACTGAATTTATTACATTATCACAGCCATGTTGATAATGTAATAAATTCAGTATAATTATTCTGCATGCTTTTAATCATCAAATATATGAAGTCGTTAGTTCTATACGAAATAATGCATTTCAGGAAAACTAAATGATTACTCCCTCAAAATATACTTTGCTAGAAAAGTATACTTTGCAATGTTGGTGAAATTGGCTACAGAAAAATTCCTGCATGACAGGGCATTTTATCATCGTGGAGTTAAAATCCAATCATGTGTGATGAAAATCTAGTGATTTTTCATGTATAAAAAGGTTATAGGAACTTTATAGAATATATACATGCCAGTGAACGACATGTTAAATTAGCATGCAAAATGCATCTGACGAACATCTCAACAAAAAAAAAATATTAACCCTTACACCATATCTTAATTTTTTGTTGTCTCCTGTTTATTTTCTCATACCTGAAAGCACTTTAGAATAATTTACAACATGCTTTATTTCCATTGGAAATGATTCTAAAGTGCTGTCAAACCATGTTTTTAAGGAAATCTGCCCTCCCACGTCACATTCTGCAAACTCGCCGTGTCTGAGAATCAAATTTGTTTTAATCGCCTAAGGCTGTTACATTGGCGACGAGCGTAGCCACAGGTCCTGGGGGCCGTTTCACTAAACTTCCAAATACTAAAATGTTTGTAAGTGCAAAATTATGATAGTCTGTAAATTTCACATTAACAATGTTTTCTTGTAAATAATTATTGGATTTACATTTATTGAGCATAGGCTGCATATGCAGCCTATGCTCAATAAATGTAAATCCATAAATGGAAATTTACAGACGATCTTAAATTTGCACTTACGAACATTTTAGTCGTAGGAAGTTTAGTGAAACGGGCCCCAGGCCTACACTGTTTATCATTGAAGTATGGTAGCCTAAGCTTCAAGAACATAATTTGGTCATGTTGTGACTGACAATGAACCATACTAGCTCTTACCACTACAACATGTACAGCTTCAGTGCCCCGTTTCACTAAACTTCCTATGACTAAAATGTTCGTAAGTGCAAATTTAGAATCATCTGGAAATTTCAATTGATGGATCTACAATTATTGAGTATTCTACATCAATAAATGTAAATCCAATAATTGTTTACAAGAAAACAATGTTAATATGCAATGTTAATGGTTTTTAATGTCGTCTGCTGGAGGTTTATTCTTCCTTTTGTTTCAGCGCCAATGCTCATATCCACAGTACCTTACAAATGTTTTTATTTTCACACTTGGCAACTTTGCATGCTGGGAAATTTGTGGGCTAAAAATAGTTCAAAAAATATTTATATTTTCTTTTATTTCTCCCTGTAAATAGCTTTGTCTTGGAATATCATTAGAATTGCATCAGAGTACGCAATTCTAATGAAATTCGAAATAAGAAAAAATACTCATTGGCTGTTATTTTCACCGCTAGCATGCAAAGAGTTAGCTAGCTTCCAGCACTGAACTAGAACTGGTCAATTTATTGGTTCCATATCCACCGCGTCACATTATTTACCATTACAATGCTGGACTAAATTTTGTTATCTGCTGCTCATTTTTTATTTACCATTTTTCTCAATAAAAAAACATGTTTCAACAGCACTTTATAATCATTTCCGATTGTAAAGTGCTGTCAATCCATGTTTTTTTTGAGAAAGAAGACAAACTATAAAGAAGACAAATTGTAAAACAACAGCAGACTACAATTTACGTTTCCTGTATTGTACCTGTTATGAAAGCACATCTACCGTCTGTTCCACGTTTTGCTGTCTACAAACTTTTGGCTATTAAACACATTAATAACGAAGTCACCCTCCCCAATTTTTAACCCTCACTACACTGGAGATGGAAATTGTCGTCTGCTGTTTTTCATTTTTGCCTTGATTCTTAAAAAAAAAAAAATTGTTTTAACATCGCATGAGAATCATCTCGTGCGTTTTCAAAACAGGGTTTTGTCGAGAAATATTGAAAATATTGAAAATAATGAAAATATTGAAAATAAAACATTTCTGGCAGACGACAAAATTTAATTCAGCATACCGGTAGTAAGGGTTAATAAAATAACATCAAATATTGATTTTATTGCGAAAAAGAAAAATTCCTATGGGAAGTTAACATAAGGGAAAAGGAAGTGGAGGAGTTAAACAAAAAAAAGAGAATGAAATTGACTGGGTTAGATAGCTGTGAAAAGTTGTTTTTTTCGTAATAAAATCAATATCATAAAAAATAAAAAATTTGGTGGGGGGGGGGTGGGGTGGGGAATCTGACTTGTTATTGATGAAAAAGTATTTAGATGTTGTGACTTCTGGAACACAGTAGCAAATGGGTCACAAATCCCATAAATGTTTGATGCGGGCATGTGTAGGGTATACTGACAGTGTTGGTAGAATACCTTCCAGAGCACAGGTTGAAGTAACGAACCGAGGTCTATAAATACATTAAATATGCCTAAAAGCATCAATAAATGAAGAAAAAAAATAATTATTTTTACCCCTTCCATCTAACCATTATAAAAAATTTGGTGGGGGGGGGAGGTGGGGAATCTGACTTGTTATTGATGAAACAGTATTTAGATGTTGTGACTTCTGGAACACAGTAGCAAATGGGTCACAAATCCCATAAATGTTTGATGCGGGCATGTGTAGGGTATACTGACAGTGTTGGTAGAATACCTTCCAGAGCACAGGTTGAAGTAACGGACCGAGGTCTATAAATACATTAAATATGCCTAAAAGCATCAATAAATGAAGAAAAAAAAAATTATTTTGTTTACCCCTTCCATCTAACCATTATAATGGTTAGATGGAAGGGGTAAAAATAATTATTTTTTTTCTTCATTTATTTATGCTTTTAGGCATATTTAATGTATTTATAGACCTCGGTCCGTTACTTCACCCTGTGCATGTATATGCACAATGAACACATTTCCAGTTAACTACACAGTATTAACCCTTACACCGCTTCTTAATTTTTTGTCGTCTGCTGTGTATTTTCTATTTTCCATTTTTATCATCAAAACATGCTTTGACAGCACTTTAGAATAATTTACAACATGCTTTGACAGCACATCGGAATCATTTCCATTTGGAAATGATTCTGAAGTGCTGTCTTTATTGAGAAATAAGGCAAGATATAAAATTGTTTTGTATAGCTGTCTCAGGGTTAAACAAATTATTTTGTTTTCAAATGTGTTGCTCACAATTTGCTCACAATTTGTTTTGGGAACCGCTATTGTATAATTGTATGCAAATTCATTGCGTTTGTGTTAAACAAGTTCAACCTTTCTAGCCCTAAATAGAGGAGCATTCTTTGTTTGTTTATTGGTGTTTAACGGCCTATCAACAGCTAAGGTCGTGTAAGGCCAGGAAAACGGGTTCAATCCCATTTTAACCTGCTGCATTTGGGGGAAAATCCCAAAATCTATTTACATAGAGAAAAAATATATTCAGCCCTGAAATTAGAAAGAATAACCTGACCTGGTGCCAGGTCCATACCACACCAAAGTCACTTGAAGCATTTTGTTTGTGTGGGTAAACAAATATGTATATGCTGTCTGTGAACAAATTGTACATATAGTTATATAAAATAGGGTTTCCCAATACAACAGTAGCAAAGTATACATTGAGGGAGAAATTTTCAATTTTAGGATAAATTTATTAATTTTTATTATACTGAATTTATTACAGCCATTTTGGCTGTGATAATGTAATAAATTCAGTATAATAATTCTGCATAGTTTTAATCATCAAATATATGCAATCATTAGTTCTGTATGAAATAATTCATTTTGGAAAAATAAATGATTACTCCCTCAAAGTATACTTTGCTAGATAAGTATATTTTTCAATTTTGATCATTTATTTTTCCTGAAATGCATTATTTCATATAGAACTAACCACTGCATACATTTGATGATTAAAAGTATGCACAATTATTATACTGAAATTCAGTTTAATAAAAATTAATAAATTTATCCTAAATAGAAAATTTCTCCCTCGAAGTATACTTTGCTAGATAAGTATTCTTTGCAATGTTGATGAAATCGGCTATTGAGACCCAGCGCCTTGAACCCTTACAACGCTGAATTAAATTTTGTCGTTTGCTGTCATAAAAACATGGTTTGACTGCACTTTAGAATCATTTTCATTGAAAATGATTCTAAAGTGCAGTCAAACCACGTTTTTACCGAGAAAGAAGATGAAATGTAAAACAACAGCAGACGACAGTTTTCGTTTCCCGTATTCACCTGTATCCACATTCACTGTTATTGTTATAAACCAGTCCCACCAGACTAACCCGAAATATTGGAACACTCATGTTGTGTGTAACAATATTATGTGTTTGTCTGAATATTTATTCATATAGTAACTACATGTACCATAATAGCTTGGAATATTGAGGGTTATTATGATGCTCGTCATATATTATTGTAACTACACGTGCTCATGTCAACCATTTCACTTTTGGTTCATCAATGAGTGAGATTTTTAGTTGTAGAGAGGAACTTTTGCTTAGCTTTGCTTTACACATTTTCAACATTCACCCTTTCACCTCATCTTTGGCTCTTTTGTTACTTGGGAGTTGAATTGGGTTATTGCCCATTATAAAAGTAGTAATATTATTACTGATCCTACCGCTTTTGGGAGGGGGGCAAGTGATTCTGGTGTGGTGAGGACCTGGCATCAGATCAGGATTATTCTGATTTCAGAGCTGAATATATATATTTTTTTATTCATAATTGTAAATATTTAGTTCTGATTTTGGGTTCCCCCCCCCCCCCCCATTCCCCCCCCCCCCCATTTGTACAGGTAATATATGGGATTTAGTACTAAACCCATTGACCCGGCTTTATATGACCTTTGCTGTTGATAGGCTGTTAAACCCCAATAAACAAACAAAACAAACAAAATTCACCCCTAAGTAACTAACATGGACTATTTCATGTGAAGTTTCAGACTATTATGCAGAAAAGGGGGTCATTTAGTAAAAATTTAAAAAATATCCACAAATGGTGCAGATCCTGATGAGACGGCTCATTTCGAGCCGGCTCATCAGGATCTACACCATTTGGAAATGTTAAGGATGAGGTCTCTACTTTTGAAACGGTAAATGTTTGACATCAGACGCAATGATTTAAAGGTACATTCCCACTCAGTAAGCACAAAATGTTCTTTATAGGAATTAAATAAGTGTATAATTGTGTCACTATTCCACCAGTTCTAAAAATTACGAGTGCCCGCTATACAGATATAATCATTTAGTAATATTTATAAAACTGATAGTGACTCGCGGTGGTATCATGCTATTTTCATATGCAAATGAGGCATATTTTTTAATTATTTATACTAATTTAACGTGTCGCCTGAAAAATATTTTCGACAGATTATAAAGTATGATAATTGCACATCAAAAAATAAATACAGAGAATAAAAAGTAATGTCCGTTAACATTTTAAGGAAACGCGGTTATCGCCCCTGATATCAGTGTGAAAATTACGTCTGATATAAAATGTATAATAATGCCAATCCATATGTGGGGTATTTTGTGAATGAATGTTTATTTTGCCAGAAAATGTCTCAGATGATGTCTCTGATAAAAAGAACATGTTGTGCCTACTGAGTGGGCATGTATCTTTAAATTCTCAATACAATCTGTTGAGTTGTAATAAATATAGGGCAGTCAAGTGACAAAAAAGTGCTAGATGACTATACTGTAGTCAGTATACATGTACAGTCGAGCACCAGTATCTCGAAGTCGAAGGGAGATCGTCCATATAGTCGAGATAGGACCAGGTTCGAGATAGAGATGAAGTGACATGGTCGAATATTTTCGCGAAAAATATGAAATCATTTTATCCATTACAGGGTAACACCATGACTAAACAATGACCAATTAACTAATGACCAAAGGTAGTAAGCTAATCAACATTACAAGGTGGCATCACAACTCTCAGTGACTTGCGTAAATGACCAGCGTGATATGCTTAATGAATCGTGACAAACACACAAATGTATCCAGGTAGAATAAATGTAACACTAACGTTTGATCATGTCCAGCCGTGTGCAAACGTTTGCTGTGGCCCTTGGGAACTGTTTGAACTCGCGGCCTGCGGCCTTGGGGTTCAAACAGTTCCCTCTGGCCACAGCAAATGTTTGCACACGGCTGGACATGATCAAACCTTATAATAATGAATCGTGACAAACACACAAATAATCCAGGTAGACTAATAGAGCAAACAACCTGAGGTAGGTGTGAATGTATTTTGTCTTGTTTGATATGTTTGGAAATCGATCTTGGCAGTCAGGCACTTAGGCGATTTATCCAAGCGTTTATGTGATCGAGATAGCGAAGCGATTTTTTAACATATTTGTATACAGAGGGGACAGAATAAACAGTCAAGAACATATACGAGATAGGGCATGTTCGAGGTAGCCGAGGAAATTTATATTAAACAAATAAGGATATAATTCGGGACTTTACTGAATCATCGAGATAGGGGATATCATCTAGATACTGATATTCGAGATACTGGTGCTCGACTGTATGTGCATTGTTGTCGTGCTCTGTGTGTTAGATTTCTATTCCATCAATTTGGTTTGTTTATATACGCCAGTTTGAAACAACGGGACGTATCATGTATTCGACTTGTACGTGCGGCTGGCTTGTCCACTCAATAACTAGAATTTTACTTGACTTAAGTTCTACTTATCGCATATGATTGATTGATTATTGGTGTTTAACGGCCTATCAACAGCTAAGGTCATTTACGGACGGGCCAATGGGTTGGACTATCATGTATTTAACCTGTCCAGCATGAGGGAAATTCTCAAAATCACAACGGAATATTTACAGAAAAATATATATTCAGCCCCGAAATTAGAATATCTTGACCTGGTGCCAGGTCCATTCCACACCAGAGTCACTTAGCTCTAACCCTAAAAGTAATATGATCAGCACTAATCTTATTACTTTTTAATGGTTCATAACAGGATTTAGCTCTCAAGTAACAGAAGGACAAAAATGTACATGAGGGCCAAACCATGTAAGTCGGCATTTCAGTAAGGATGAACCTCGATCGTTAAATTACCCTTCACATGCTCCGGAGTCCTGCCAACCACCCACATAGGTATATGAACTAAATTTGCTATACATGTTTACTATGGCAAGACTCCCCTTAATAGCCATGTTTAATTTTCGCCTTCTGTGTCCTTGTCCGTGCAATGACTCAAGTTCTACTTGACGCATCGTAACCAAATTCGTTACACATGTTTATCATGGCAAGAGGAAGAACCCGATTGATTTTTAGTGAGTTATCTCCCATTGTTAACTGGCTATGGAGTATATTATGACCTTCGGCACTCTTGTTTGTAAACACATTTACATCTTGACATTGTTTTTATATAGTCTCTTACTGGAGTGATATTTAATGTGATTCAAAAAGTTTACCGACAATACACGAGGCTATGCCATATTTTTATGTACTCAGTTGATATGTTTAATAAAAGATATCATACTAAAGCAACATGTTAGATTTTATTTATTGTATAAGCACAGCCTCATATAATGAAGCTGTACTTGTCACCTACATGTTTCTATGGCGGTCACATTGACATATTTATACATCTAATAAGTCTTAACTTTTTCAACACCACAGACCTCTATAGAGACAATGTTTGCAAACAGTGCAGATCCAGATGAGCCGGCTCGTAACGAGCCGTCTCATCAGGATCTCCACTGTTTGTTAATAATTTTAAACGTCGTACAGATTACCCTTTTAGAAGAATGGGATAATTTGAATGAACAAAATTAATGAAATAGCTTGAAACATTGGCATGGAACATCCTATTAAGTTACTTGGTGTTGAAAGGGTTAATACATTTTGAAGTGGGTGGTTGGTCGGGCGAACACGATGGTGTAAATTAACGGTGGGATTCCTCCTTAAAGGAATCACGATTTGCCTGGTTTGGCCCTCAGGTACGTTTTTATCTTTGGCACTTTTGTTATTACCTGTGAGTTGAATTGGGTTATTGCCCATTATAAAAGTAGTAAGATTATTACTGATCCTGCTGCTTTTGGGAGGGGGCCAAGAGATTCTGGTGTGGCGAGGACCTGGCATTAGATCAGGATTATTCTGATTTCAGGGCTGAATATACATGTACATGTATGTTTTTTTATTGTAAATATTCAGTTCTGATTTTGGGATTCCCCCCCCCCCTCCTCCATTTGTACATATACTTGAAGATGTACATGTACTTGTACAGGTAATATATGGGATTTAAGTACTAAACCCATTGACCCGGCCTTAAATGACCTTAGCTGTTGATAGACCGTTAAACCCCAACAGACAAACTTTCCATCTGTCCATTGTTGCTTGTCGGTCCAGGCGGCAGTCGGGGGTAACCATGAGCCTCTGCTCACTTGCTCTAGTTTAGTGTTTGTGATATAAAATGTAAGTGTATTCAACAGCGCACAAGAAATTCCCCATGAATGACTGCGCAGCTTTTATGCACAAAACATTTCTTTATAGACTGGCGACAGTACACTGTTGACTGGAGACATGGCGCAATACGTAAAAATGCGAGTGTGAGAGCAATTCATGGAATAGTGATGTTACCAGCCATGAGTTTTATTTGTTTATGTACACCGAACAACAATAGAATCAGACTCAATCTGCACTGTTCACCTATAGCTGTAATGGGATAAATGGGGATTATGTTGTTTTTTGTGACCAGTGTAGATCTAGATCAGCCTGTGCATCCGCACAGTCTGATCAGGATCTGGTTATTCCGATTTCAGGGCTGAATATATAGTTTTGTTATTGTAAATATTTAGTTCTGATTTTGGGATTTTCCCCCCTTTTGTACATGTACTTGAACATGTACATGTACAGGTAATATATGGGATTTAGTACTAAACCCATTGACCCGGCCTTAAATGACCTTAGCTGTTGATAGGCTGTTAAACCCCAACAAACAAACAAACAAACAAACTGATTAGGATCTGGGGGCCGTTTCACTAAACTTTGTAGGACTAAAATGTTCTTAAGTGCAAAACTATGGTAGTCTGTAAATTTCACATTAACAATGTTTTCTTGTAAACAATTATTGGATTTACATTTATTGAACATAAAAATATAAATCCATCAATTAGAATTTCCAGACAATCCTAAATTTGCACTTGTGAACATTAGTGAAACGGCCGGCCCCCAGCACTCTAACGGGCAATGTAGGTTGTTATCTGGCTACAGAATTGTGCCATTTCATCAGTAGCCGATTTCATAAAAATTGCAAAGTATACTTATCTAGCAAAGTATACTTTGAGGGAGTAATCATTTTTTTCCCCCCGAAATGCATTATGTCATATAGAACTAACGACTGCATATATTTGATGATTAAAAGTATGCAGAATTATTATACTGAATTTATTACATTATCACAGCCAAAATGGCTGTGATAATGTAATAAATTCAGTATAATAAAAATTAATAAATTTATCCTTAAATTGAAAATTTCTCCCTCAAAGTATACTTTGCGAGATAAGTATACTTTGCAATGTTGGTAAAATCGGCTACAGGAGCTACGCTGGTCACAAATCCCATAAGTCCCATTTATCCAGTTCCGGCCATATTTCTTGTTTGTTGGGGTTTAACGGCCTATCAACAGCTAAGGTCATTTAAGGCCGGGTCTATGGGTTTAGTATTAAATCCCATATATTACCTGTACATGTACATGTTGTGTTCAAGTACATGTACAAATGGGAGAAAATCTATGTACATGTATTCCTATAAGGAGGAACCCCTAACGTTAATTTTTGCCGTCGCGTTCGCCTGACCAACCACCCACAGATGGAAAGTGAAAATATATTGGTTTAACGTCCCAGCAACAGCTAAGGTCATACAGCGATGGGACCACAGTTTAAAGTTTCATCCAACAGACCAGTGGGATGCAAATACTATGAAAGTATTGTGTTGCCCAAGGCGAGGTTTGAACCCACAACCTCTGGATTGGAAGTCAGGTGTTCTAACCACTTGGCCACAACCCATCAGGCCGTCCTTAAAAAATTCTTTAAATCCGACCCAGAATTTTAGAAGTGGGTCGGTCGGTAGGCAATTTCTTTTTTTTTCTGTCACATGACATATTGAATTTAAAAATTATTAATTTTAATATTAATAATTTTTAAATTCAATATTGCAAGTCTTGCAATAAAAGTATGTCAATTGCTGTATGTGTTGTTGTATGAACATGTATGCCATTTAGGGCCAGAGATTATATTAACCTTTTTAACCCACTGTAGCAATAAATTGAAAAAAAAAAAAAAAAAAATTGTAAAAAAAATTTAAAAAAAAAAAAAAAAAAAAAATTAAAAAAAAACCAAATTGCAATTAAAAAAATCGGGTCGCACCGTTTTTAGCGGGTCGGTCGGGTTACAGGAAACGGAGATATAATTATGGATGGCCTCACTTGGACAATGGATGTAATATGAAAACTGTATGCCCCAGGCTTGGAATTTTCAGGATATATCCCAAAATCATAATTTGAGGTGCCTGCTAATTGCAGAAAAAATACTATTGATGTCCAACATGGGAAGCACACGTGTATGCATTTGTGGGTGCAAAAATATGTTTGTTTAGACATTTTCAGTATTTGGCATTTGGATCTGTTCCCGCCCATGTATGCAGCACAGGTTGAAGTAACGGTCCGAGGTCTATAAATACATTAAATATACCTAAAAGCATTAATAAGTGAAAAAAAAGTTAAAAAATAAATTCTTTACTCCCTCATATACACAGAATATGAGGGAGTAAATAATTTATTTTGTTTCCCTTTTTAGCTCACCTGAGCGAAGCTCATGTGAGCTATTGTTACCGCAATGTGTCCGTCGTCCGTCCGTCCGTCCGTGAACATTTTCAAACATCTTCTCCTCGGTAACCATTGGACATATAGTCACCAAACTTCATGGTCATGGTCCTTAGGTAGGGGGATTACAAAATTGTTAAAATGACGTCATTACATAATCCAAGATGGCCGCCGTCTAACAATAGCACAAATTCTTCAAAAATCTTCTCAAGAACCGCCAACCGGATTTCGACAAAACTTGGTAGGAATGATCGCTGTACAATGCTCTCTCAAAGTTGTTAAAATGGTGACCCTGGGGTAAAAAATGGGTGTGGCCCGTGGGGTCAAATTGGGGTCAAATTTTATTTTTGACCGAATATGGTCATGTCATATATCAAATCGAAGGTATGAACGAGGCGATCACTCTGGTGCATTTTGTGTCGAAATCGGATTGTTATGTCATCCAAGATGGCCGCCGAAAGGTCAAAAGATATTTATTTTATTAGAGATTTCAAAATTCTTCTTCACATGAACCGCTTGGCCCATGGTAACCAAACTTAAAAGTTATGGTCCATGGGTGAAGCCTTTTCAGATTTGTTAAAATGCAGGTCATCGCTAATCCAAGATGGCCCGTCTAAAAATATCATAAATTCTTAAAAAATCTTCTTCTCAAGAACCACTAGCCGGATTTCGACGAAACTTGGTAGGAATGATCGATGTACAATGCTCTTTCAAAGTTGTTAAAATGGTGACCCCGGGGTCAAAAATGGGCGTGGCCCGTGGGGTCTAATTGGGGTCAAATTTTATTTTTGACCGAATACGGTAATGTCTATATAAAATCGAAGGTATCAAAGAGGCAATCGCTCTGGTACATTTTTTGTCGAAATTTGATGTTCATGTCATCCAAGATGGCCGCCGAAAGGTCAAAAGGTCGTTCTTTTGTTAGATTTCAAAATTCTTCACACGAACCGCTTGGCCCATGGTGGCCAAACTTCAGTCATGGTCCATGGGTGAAGCCTTTTCAGATTTGTTAAAACGGAGGTCGTCGCTAATCCAAGATGGCCGCCGTCTAAGAATAGCACAAATTATTAAAAAAATCTTCTCATGAACCGCCAGCCGGATTTCGACGAAACCTGGTAGGAATGATTGATGTAGAATGCTCTTTCAAAGGTGTTAAAATGGTGACCCCGGGGTCAAAAATGGGCGTGGCTCGTGGGGTCAAATTTTATTTTTGACCGAATATACTCATGTCAATATCAAATTGAAGGTATCGATGAGGCGATTGCTCTGGTGCAATATTTGTTGAAATCGGATGATTATGTCATCCATGATGGCCGCCAAAAGGTCCATTTATTCGAGATTTTGAACGTCTTTTTCTTGGGAACCACATGGCCGATGCTGGCCAAACTTGATAGTAAGTTAAGATCCTTGGGTGAAGCATTTTCAGATTTGGTAAAATGAGAGTCATTGCTTAATCCAAGATGACCGTCATCTAAAAATAGCACAATTTTTTTAAAACGCATATGAACTCGATGTCACATTCTCCTCTGGTGTTCATGGAGTCAGGTGAGCGAATTAGGGCCATCATGGCCCCCTTGTTTTCTTCACTTATTTTTAGGTATATTTCCATTGGAAATGATTCTTAAGTGCTGTCAAACCATGTTTTTATTGAGAAATAAGGTAAGATATAAAAGCAACAGCAGACGACAATTGTTGTGAGTAGCGGTCTAAGGGTTAAAGGTAGGATACAAAATGTTCTTTATAGGAATTAAATTAGTGTATAATTGTGTCACTATTCCACCAGTTCTATCATTGACAAATAATGTCAACACTATTTCTTGGGGTAACAAATTTCACTATCACCCTAGATGCAATATTTATATAATGTTTATCAGAAGACGTTTGTTTGTTTGTTGGGGTTTAACGGCCTATCAACAGCTACGGTCATTTAAGGCCGGGTCAATGGGTTTAGTACTATTACCTGTACAAATGGGGGGAAAATCCCAAAATCTAAACTGAATATTTACAATAAAAAATCTATAAACTTGGAAAAGTCGCAGGAATACTGGACGAGGCCTTCCGGCCTTCGTCCAGTATTGCCGCGACTTTTCCAAGTTTATACCCGATAAATTCCACAAAAAGGCCATTCATTCCTATAATAATTCCAGCGCAAAAATATTTACACAATTCCATAACATTTGATTGGTCCGTAGCAAGTCTCCGTCCAAAATTTATATCCCAGTAAACTCCATGCCGAACTACTTTCCGTAACCGTCAGGCGCAGTTAAAATAATTCTTAAGAAAACGGAAAATAAACACATTTTATTGATGAATTTATTTCAAATGCTGGCATTATAAGGAATGAATGGCCTTTTTGTGGAATTTATCGGGATATATATTCAGCCCTGAAATCAGAATAATCCTGATCTGATGCCAGGTGCTCACCACACCAGAGACCACATTTTAGTCGTACGAAGTTTAGTGAAACGGGCCCGAGGTGCCCGTTTCACTAAACTTCATACAAGTGATTGATTGATTTATTGGTGTTTAACGGCCTATCAACAGCTAAGGTCATTTAAGGCCGGGTCAACGGGTTCGATCCCGTATTTAACCTGCTGCATTCGGGGGAAAATGCCAAAATAACAAAATATTTACATCGGGAAAAAAAAAGTCAGCGCCGAAATGAAAATAACCGGACATGGTGCCAGGTTCATACCACACCAAAGCCACATGGACCCTTCCCCTAAACGTAATAGGATTACGAATAATCGTATTACCCATATAAGGGGTATAATCAAATTCAACTCTCACAAACAAGAGTGCCAAAAACGTATCTGAGGACCAAACCAGGTCTCGGGTTGGGATTCCGGTAAGAATTAATCCCGATCATTAAATTACCCATCGCATGCTCCCACCTGCCACCCACCTCTGTAGCCAATTTCACCAACATTGCAAAGTATACTTTTCTGGCAATGTATACTTTGAGGAGTAATCATTTATTTTTCCAGAAATACATTATTTTATATAGAACTAACGACTGCATATATTTGATGATTAAAAGTATGCAGAATTAGTATACTGAATGTATTTTTGTTTGTTTTGTTTATTGGTGTTTAACGGCCTATCAACAGCTAAGGTCATGTAAGGCCGGGCAAACGGGTTCGATCCCGTTTTAACCTGCTGCATTGGGGGGAAAATTCCAAAATCAGAACTGAATATTTACATCGAGAAACAATATATTCAGCCCTGAAATTAGAATAACCTGACCTGGTGGCAGGTCCATACCACACCAAAGTCACTTGGCCCCTTCCCCTAAAATAGGATTACGAATAATCGTAATACTCACATAAGGGGTATAACCAGATTCAACTGTCACATACAAAATGCCAAAGACGTATGTGAGGGCCAAACCAGGTCTCCAATCGGAATTCCGGTAAGGATGAACCCCGATCGTTAAATTACCCATCGCTTGCACCCACCTTCCACCCACTACTGAATGTATTACATTATTACAGCCATTTTGGTTGGCCATTTTGGCTGTGATAATGCAATAAATTCAGTATAGTAAAAAGTTAATAAATTTATCCTTAAATTTAAAATTTCTCCCTCGTAGTATACTATGCTAGAAAAGTATACTTTGCAAGTGTGATGAAATCGGCTACTGGTATTGAAGTTCCATGACCTACCCACCGGACTATCAAGCTGTCGATATGTACAAAAGGAAACACATTTGTACAAAATCATTTTATTTCTGATCACTATATTTTACTGTATACAATACACATACAAAAATAAATCTCACTATTTTACCTGTACCGGTAATCCATAAATAAACTTTCTTCAGATCATTAACCCGATAAAGGCGGGAAACGAATATCGTCGTCTGCTGTATTTTAGGTCATAAAAATAAGTACTTTGGTTCACAGACACAGGGTTTGCGGAATGTGACGAGGGAGGGCGGATTGTTTTAATATATTTTTTTGTTTCAGATATTCGTCTCTGATAAATGCATCTGACAACCTGAAAAACCAAAAAATATGTTCCATATACATGTAGTTGATATAATTGTTTTTTTTGTTTGTTGGGGTTTAATGGCCTATCAACAGCTAACGTTATTTAAGGCCAGGTCAATGGGTTTAGTACTAAATCCCATATATTACCTCTACAAGTACATGTACACGTTCAAGTACATGTACAAATGGAGGGGAAAATCCCAAAATCAGAACTGAATATTTACAATAAAAAAAAGAAATATATATTCAGCCCTGAAATCAGAATAATCCTCATCTGATGCCAGGTCCTCGCCACACCAGAATCATATGGCCCCCTTCCCAAAAGCAGTAGGATCAGTAATAATAATCTTACTACTTTTATAATGGGCAATAACCCAATTCAACTCCCAGGTAACAAAAGAGCCAAATATAAAAACGTACCTGAGGGCCAAACCAGGCAAATTGTGATTCCTATCAGGAGGAACCCCTACCGTTAATTTACGCCGTCGCGTTCACTCGACCAACCACCCACCATACCGTGGAACCTCTCTAAACTGGACACCCTGGGAGGTTCCCAGGGTGTCCTGTTTAGAGAGATTCCACTTTAACAGTCAGGAGGAACCCCTACCATTAATTTACGCCGTCACTTTCCCCCAATTTAGGGGTTCCTCTTGAACAATTATAGTAATTATAGTGTGGGTGGTTGGTCTGGCGAACGCATTCGCCAGACCAACCACCCACACTATAATTACTATAATTGTGATTTATAGTAAAAATAGAGAATAGTAGGTTAGTGCCGTGAATGGGCAAAAATATCTGGCAAGGCTCAGGAAACGGGATGGGCGAGGCTCTGCCGAGCACATCCCGTTTCCATGCCGCGCCAGATATTTTTTCCCATTCACGGCACTAACCTACTATTCTATTTATCCTGTCAACACCTACAAATGGCTGTAAAATGCAAAAATAGTATTGACTGGATAGTTTCACGGCACATACGCACTGTGTTGATGGGATAATTTGATTTCTCCATGCGTCTCGGTGCTATCTATGAACCAAATAACCTTTTTATGGCCTTATAGATAAGCTTACATGTCTTGATGATTTAACCCATATAATGCGGGAAATGTAAATTGCCGCCTGCTGATGTTTTATATTTTGTCTTAATTATTAATAAAAACATGGTTTGACAACATTTAGAACCCATTGAAAGTGATTCTAAAGTGTTGTCAATTCATGTTTTTGATGAGAAAAATAAAACAGCGGACAACAAAATTTAATTCAGCATTTTAAGGGTTAATATATGTACTGTCTTCAACAAGTTGACAAAATTCAATATAAACAGTGCTGGTCCGACCAGTTGAGAAAATGTAACTTGCACAACATTTGCAACAAATATGAGTGTCGCTGTGATTGGAGAAATGGGGCTGAAAGGTTTTGTGACCCGTGTAGATCCAGATCAGCCTGTGCATCCGCACAGTCTGATCAAGATCTGCACTGTTCACAATTCCATCATTGAAACACCCGTTAAGTTTCTAACAAGCAATATTATAAGTTATTGTGATTCTACACAGTCGATATGGTGTCATATTGCCCGTCTGAATCTATATTCACCCGAGGCTTCGGACGGGCAATATGACACCATATTGACTTTGTAGAATCACAATAACGTATTTGTCATACTGCAGATTCTTTATATTTATCCAGAATTTAGTTTTATAAGTGTATTGGTACATGTTTAACGTCATAGAAATATGGCGCCAAATGGCACGAGATCATGACGTTACAAATATTACCCGACATAAACAAGTAGAAATTCGTCAAGAACATAGCAATTTCTGGACCGATTTTCAAAATCTAATTTTTTTAGTCATTACCAATCCCTTTGTTTCAGAGGTGATTTCCAAAATTGTTTGTTTTCGACTCGGCCTCGACCCGCCGCCATGTTTTATTCGAGCCATATTGACAGGCTTCACAGGTAATATTGGCTCATATTACACGTCAAGCTGACCAATCAAAATGGGAGAAATTTATCTGCGGTATGACAAAAGGCTACAGGAGACTCTGTGTGCTTTTTGATCAGAAGCTAATCACATAAGCCCCATTTCTGCAGTCACAGCCACAAATGGTTCCTTAGAAAATTTCAACAAGGTTATATAGAGAATACCAGGCTAGTGTCTTTTGATATCAAGTTTGTCAGGTGAGGCGGGAAACGCAAAAAAACTTTTCTTAAGACTTTCTGATCTGAGCCCGATAAGTTTGATAAAATTGCAAAGTATACTTATCTAGCAAAGTATACTTTGAGGGAGTAATCATTTATTTTTCCCGAAATGCACGACTTCATATAGAACTAACCACTGCATATATTTCATGATTAAAAGTATGCAGAATTATTATACTGAATTTATTACATTATCACAGCCAAAATGGCTGTGATAATGTAATAAATTCAGTATAATAACAATTAATAAATTTATCCTTAAATTGAAAATTTGAAATAGGCTACTGGTATGTTGTAGATTTTTTTTCCTATTATCAATAAATGCAATTCTCTGTACATTATTTGAACCCTTAATTAGAATGCAGGAACCGAAAATTGCCGTCTGCTGTTGTTTCATATTTTGTCTTTTCTGTCAATAAAACATGGTTTGGCAGCAATTTAGAATCATTTCCATTGGAAATGATTCTTAATTGCTGTCAAAGCATGTTTTTGATGAGAGAATGGGAAAATATTATAAACAGCAGACAACAACATTTAATGCAGCATTGTAAGGGTAGCTAAATATTAGTTAATCTAGGTCACACACATTTATATAACAATAAATAAATTTCAATAAATAATTTTATAATATGAACCACTGGCTGATAAAAGGTATACAATATAACATTTTCGACCAGCATAGCCCCAAATCAGTCTATACATGTATATTGAAGTTAGTATGTGCATCCAAACATAACTGTACTTGTATGTAACGTAATAAACGTAAATATTCAGTCACAAATTGTTTTGTGAAACCTCTATAAAACAGGGGCTTCCCAAAACAAATTGTATCCAAACACATTGTTATTGTAATAAATCAGTACGTGTATATAGAATAGTAGGTTGGTGCCGTGAATGGGAAAAAATATCCGGCAAAGCTCAAGAACATATACTTTGGTTCAGAAATAAGGAAAATAGATAGAGAATAGTAGGTTGGTGCCGTGAATGGGAAAAAATATCTGGCAAGGCTTAGGAAACGGGATGGGCGAGGCTCTATTTATCCCGTCAAAACCTATAAATGGCTTTAAAATGCAAAAAAATAACCCCAGCCACCGCACATATTCATACGCAGTGATTATGTCGTATCGACAGGACATCAAAAATGTTTCACGGCACCGTGTTTCACGGCACATACGCACTGTGTTGACGGGATAAACAACAATACTAACCACAGGCCTGTATATAGGTATTGGCAAATAGTGTTTGTTTGTTTGTGTGTTTATTGGTGTTTAACGGCCTATCAACAGCTAAGGGCATGTACGGCCGGGCTAACGGGTTCGATCCTGCATGTAACCTGCTTAATTGGGGAGAAAATTCCAAGTATCAGAACAGACTACTATTTACATCAAAATAAATATAAATTCAGCACTGAAATTAGAATAACCTGACCTGGTGCCAGGTCCATACCACACCAAAGTCACTTGGACTGTTCCCCTAAGTAATAGGATTAGGAATAATCATATTACTTATACAAGGGGTATAACCAGATTAAACGTTCACATACAAGAATGCAAAAGACGTACCGGAGAGCCAAACCTGGTCTCCGTTCGGAATACCGATAAGGATGAATCCCGATCGTTAAATTACCAATCGCATTCTCCAACCTGCCACCCACCAGACTGCAGGAAGGTGATATAGACCATGAACTAGACTGGTTACAAAAGCCATAAACCCAGTTTATCCAATCACAGCCATACACGAGTCGGTCAGTTAGCGAGATTTTATGCCTAATCCCAAAATCTGACGTAACTAATGTAAACGATGTTGAAAGTTGACAAAAAATTCAGAGCATGTGCGGAATTAAATTCCGCACATGCTCTGAATTTTTTTCCAACTTTCTACATGATTTACAGTACATATCTTAATTTCCGCAACAATAATGGCGAGATATATGGACTGGCCTACATGGATTCGGTCTACCCATTTAGTTTGTATCACAGCTATAGCGGGTTGATAAGTAATAATGAGGTGAATAAAATGATGATATTCATCTTCTACATGTGCATATAATTCTAAATAAATTTTACAACATTTTTCATTATACATCTGAATATAAATAACTATATTAAGTATGGAAAGATTCGGCAATAGATTGGGTAATAAACCAATTACAGGCCGAGGATACAAAAATGTTCGCACAAAAAATAAAAACAATTCCCTTAATTATGCACGGAAGTATATGTTGTTACCGCTCATTTGAACCGTCTCATCGAGACGGTTCAAATGAGTGGTAACACCATACACTTTGGAGAGGAAAAATAGAGAAAACTATTACAAATTGTTCATACGCAGTATCGGTGTATTCAGCATGTAATGGGTAATTACTAATGCCTACCAATGCAGCCCCACATATATTAGGTAGTTTTTTATTTAAATTGACGGACAGTAAACTCATGTTACATACCAAACACAGAATATTTAGGGTTAATTGTGTTAGGTGTGTTATTTGCCTGTACGCATGTATGTGAGGATAACTGGTAAAGCAGCAATATCACAATTGAATTTAATCACCGTTAAAGGAATTGGGTCTACAACAGGCGCAGAAAGTGATGAAAATGTACTCAATTTTGTCCCAATATTTAGGGTTATTACAGTAATTTCCAAGGGTAGGTGCTAAATATGCTCACACAGTATGCATTGTATTTACTAGTATTAATATAAGGGTGTTTAATGGCCTGTCCACGGCTACGGTCAACTTGGGCCGGGTTAACAGTTAAATCCCATATTTCACCTGTACGGATCGGGGATTGTAAATGGTGTTATTGTTTGTTTTGTTTGTTGATTGGGGTTTAACGGCCTATCAACAGCTAAGGTCATTTAAAGCCGGGTCAATGGGTTTAGTACTAAATCCCATATATTACCTGTACATGTACGTGTTCAAGTACATGTACGAATGGGTGGGTGGGATGGGGGGGAATCCCCAAATCAGAACTAAATATTTACAATAAAAAAACTATATCTTCAGCCCTGAAATCAGAATAATCCACACCAGAATCACTTGGCCACCTCCCAAAAGCAGTAGGATCAGTACTAATCCTACTACTATAGGGGGTGGTAAATTTGTATGCGTGTCAAGAGAAGTAGAGCCACATTGACAGATGCATAAACACACACAACACTCTGGATACGAATGCTAAAAATATTTTTAAACTGGCCGGCTAATACATATAGCTAATAGTCAAATTTCTTTTCTACGATAATTAAAATTTAAACAACAGTTCATAAGCAAACTCTCATAGTCTTGTATACAGTATTGTATATTATAATAAATGATCTACCGGTACTACTGTTAAAGGGAGGTAACAAGCAACTCACATCTAATTGGCAATATTGTCCCATATTAACCCTTACACCGCTATCTTAATATTTTATCGTCTGCTGTTTATTTTCTATTTTCCATTTTTATCATCAAAAACATGCTTTGACAGCACTTTAGAATAATTTACAACATGCTTTGACAGCACTTCAGAATCATTTCCATTGGAAATGATTCTGAAGTGCTGTCAAAACATGTTTTTATTGAGAAATAAGGCAAGATAAAGCAACAGCAGACGACAATTGTTGTGTGTAGCGGTCTAAGGGTTAACCCTTTCAACCCAACCATGATATGTTAAATCTAAGGACCAATCCAATCATCACAAAATGATTTTCAGACTAGTACGTTTATAAGAGGGGTGTTTTTTCCTCTCTAAAAACACGAAAATTGCAAAAAAGTGTAGATCCTGATCTGTCATGGATCTACACTGTTTACAAGCACTGCTAAAGAGGTATGTAGTGTTGAAAGGGTATATGTATATAAACTAAAGAATAATGTAATGTAGAATAATAATTGTCAGAGCTCCAGATAAGCTTGGTGTCTAAAACGTACTATACCCCCTGATTTCAAAATCATTGCGTATTTTACTTTTACAAATGGATTATTGATTTTCTTCACTACTATATAGGGAACAAATGATAAACAAAATACAACAAATTTAAACATTCACTTATTTGAGCTGCAAAAAGCAAACACTGTTTGCTTTTTGCAGCTGAATTAAGTGAATTTTCAACTTTATGACAGTACATGTATTTTCACTACTCAATTTGAAAATCAATACGTATTTCCACATTTCTGTACGTATTTTGTACTCTCACTTTTGATAATCAATGCGTATTCAGCTAAAATAATTGCGTAAAATATGCCAATACGCACCTTATCTGGAGACCTGAATTATATTCTATGCATGTCAGTATTCATGTATGAATAAGAGCTAATAGGTTGAATTGTAAATAACATTAAATGCAAACGTGACTCGTCATTTTATAGATCATAACACGATCTTACAGAGCAGATCAAAATACAGACGTACCTCGATACACACGTATAAAACTGGACTTATTTCATATGTGACTACTGTCTGTTTCACGAAAGCTGCCCAAATTTTACGGCTATATAAACAATTCAAAAACAAGATTTCTTTTGATAATATTAAATTAAAGGAAAAATTAAGAATGAGCCTTCTTTTTATTTCGTGAAATTTTGTCAAATAATGATTTTATTGCAAAAACAAAATTTCCCCATGTTAAATCCCCATAGACCTCTTCACGGAGTGAAGATGTCTATGGGGATTTAACATGGGGAAATTTTTAGAATTTCAGAAATACTGGACCGATTTTTAAAATTTAACTTTTGTTTTCTTAGTTAGATCATTTCCAAGCTATCTAGCCAAGTTTCGGAGTCAATTTGCAAAAAAAAAAGTTTTTTGACTCCTCCCACAAGTCCTCTACCTCTTTTCCCCCCATGTTAAATTCCCATAGAGAAATCAATTTTTCGTTATAAAATCAATATTTGACCAAATTTCACGAAATAAAAAGAAGGCTCATTCTTAAATTTTGCTTTAATTTAATATTATCGAAAAAAATATTGTTTTTGCATTGTTTATATAGCCGTAAAATTTGGGCAGGTTTCGTGAAACAGACTATAGTGTCAACCCAGACCAGCCTGCGCAGTCTGATCAGGGTCTACACTGGCCGTCATTCAGTAAAAAACACAACATCCATTATACATCTAGAAATAAAGTCAGATACATGCACCTGTGTTATTGTGGAAGCTCTCCAAAATCAAAACTGAATATTTACAGAAAAAATATATATTCAACCCTGAAATTAGAATAACCTGACCGGGTGCCAGGGGGCCGTTTCACTAAACTTTGAACGACTAAAATGTTCGTAAGTGAAAAATTATGATAGTCTGTAAATGTCACATTAACAATGTTTTCTTGTAAACAATTATTGGATTTACATGTATTGAGCGTAGGCTTCATATGCAGCCTATGCTCAATACTTGTAAATCCATCAATTGAAATTTGCAGACGATCCTAAATTTGCACTTACGAACATTTTAGTCATACAAAGTTTAGTGAAACAGGCCCCAGGTCCATACCACACCAAAGGCACTTGGCCTCTTCCCCTAAAGGTAATAGGATTAGGAATAATCATATTACTCATATAAGGGGTATAATCAGATTCAACTTTCACATACAAGAATGCCAAAAACGTAAATGTACCTGAGAGTCAAACCAGGTCTCCAGTCGGGATTCCGGTATTAAGGATGAATCCCGATCGTTAAATTACCAATCGCATCTCTTAACCCTTTGCCTGATAGAAACGACTTTTCACGCCTCTGCAGAAGATGTCTTTTGAAAACATTGTGGGAAAAGGAGAAATTGCTTGTAACAAGCAATTTCTCCTTTTCCCACAATGTTTTCTACTCTATCAGATAATTTAACCATCATTTGACCCAGCATTTGATTCTTTTATTCAGATGTTTTCGATATGGAAGAGTCGAAATATCGCAAAACAGGGAAAGGGTTAACACAAAACAATTGAAGTTGTCAATGGTAAAATGGGGATAACTCCCTCACAGAGTTGGTCCCCTTCTATCACCGACCTCTTCAATTGTAAACAGATCACTAATGTACACGTACTGGGTAAAATAGTTTTTACTTGTTTTCGTTCTGATTTTTATTTTACGAAATACAAGGAGGGATTTCGTTACAATTGTCACAATCATGTGAATCTATTTATTGAATGGTGTTTAACAGCCTGTGAGCAGCTAAGGTCATTTTAGGCCGGGTTACCAGGGTCGAATCCCATATGTTACCTGTTGTGATGGGGGGTAAATCCCAAAATCAGAGCTGAATATTTACAGAACAAGAATTCCGCGGAATCAAATGTCTCGCCTTGTCCCGCCGCCTTGACCTCGAGCCTGGGCCAGAAAGCAATTTTCACTGGCCCGAACATATTATACAATTATTGACTAATGAGCCATAGAATATCAGATTATATTCTATGGCTCACTAGTCAATAATTGTTTTAGTATATGATAATAGTCGGTATATAGCACTTACGACCTTATGCTACTAGACAAAAACGGAAAAAGAATTTGAAAAAAAAAACAACAAGAAACGAGACCACTTTTTGTAGACTAGATGGCCGTGGCCTGCATGTCGCGCCTTGGGGCGAGGCATGGACACTAAAAAAAGAGATATAGTACATGTAGATAGAAAAACTTTAACCTGACACACGGACGGACGTATGCCAAAATGCCGACTATATCGCGCTTTCCGCAAGCGGGCACGACAATGATGATAAACACCCATGTGAAGTATCAAGGTAATGGGTAGTTGCAGAGATATAGTACATAAAAAAATCAAAGTAATTTGACCTTGACATTGGGCACAGGGTCCGCACGGTTGGGGGGTAGAATGAAAATATGGATGATGATAAACACCCATGTAAAGTTTCAAGGTAATGGGCGAAGCAGTTGCAGAGATATAGTATAACAAAAAAATTTAACCAAAAAACTTTAACCAGACGTACGTTAAAAAGTTAACGTTGAAAATGGCTAAGTCAATTACGTAGAAATAATAGGTAAAGGTAAAAAAAATGGTCACATGTTGGATAGTTGTATGTGGTGGGCACCCCTTGGTTATGAAGCTGTAAAAGTTTGGTGGTCCTAGGTGGTACAGTACCAAAGAAATGGACTTAACACGAAAACTTAACATTGTAAACGCGAAAAGTTAACATTGACTGCGCGGAAAAAATGGGTCAAGTTCAAAAAGGTAACATGTTGGATAGTGATATGTGGTGGGCACCCCTTGGTTATGAAGCTGTGAAAGTTTGTTGGTCCTATGTGTTACAGTAACAAAGAAATGGACTGAAACACGAAAACTTAACATTGATTGTGGACGCCGCCCGCCCGTCTGGTTTTCGCTAATCCAATAGCGTGGAATTTTTTTCCAAATAAACCTGGCTAAAAATGGAAAAAAAGTTTAAAAAAAAGAGTTTAAAATGAACAAAAAAATAATGCTCGCTACTGGAGCCCAGAATTTTTATAATAGTCCTATATGTATATACATATCATATCTGCACAGGTCCACATATTGCCACAATATTGTCAACACAGTTTACGGAAATGTAATACCCAGGTATAATAATTTACCCGTATAAATTACCTGAAATAATTTAGCTGGACATTTAGTGGTCAAGCTGGAAATTTGCACATGCTTGCACATGCAGAAGTGTTCAACTGGAGAAGGCTATTGTTCTCTCTACAGGTAAGGTGTACAGAGCGCACGAGAAAACGGGTCTTCATGCATTAATGTTCAGTTTGTAGCATAGAAAGAAATAGAGTTTGACCTTGGAGCCCGGAATTTTTTTTAATAGTCCTATGTTCATCTACATATCATAGTAAAGGTATGTATAAAGTTTGATGACTGTAGCTGATAAGGTGTTGAAGTAATGACCGTAACACAAAAACTTAACATTGAATGATGACGACGCCGCCGACGACACGACGCCGCCGACGACGACGACGCCGGAAAAGCAAAACCTATGTCTCGCTTTCCGCTTCGCGGGCGAGACAAAAACTATATATTCCGGCTTGAAATTAGAAACAAGAGGGCCATGATGGCCCTAATTCGCTCACCTGACTCCATGAACACCAGAGGAAAATGTGACATTGAGTTCATGTGTTTTAAAAAAATTGTGCTATTTTTAGATGGCGGTCATCTTGGATTAAACGATGACTCTCATTTTACAAAATCTGAAAATGCTTCACCCAGCATCGGCCATGTGGTTCCTGAGAAAAAGACGTTAAAAATCTTGAATAAATGGACCTTTTGGTGGCCATCATGGATGACATAATCATCCGATTCCGACAAATATTGCACCAGAGTGATCGCCTCATTGATACCTTCAATTTGATATATGACATGACCATATTCAGTCAAAAATAAAATTTGACCCCAATTTGACCCCACGGGCCACGCCCATTTTTGACCCCAGGGTCACCATTTTAACAACTTTCAAAGAGCAATGTACATCGATCATTCCTACCAAGTTTCGTCGAAATCCGGCTAGCGGTTCATGAGAAGAAGATTTTTAAAAATTTATGCTATTTTTAGACGGCGGCCATCTTGGATTAGCGATGACCTGCATTTTAACAAATCTGAAAAGGCTTCACCCATGGACCATAACTTTTAAGTTTGGCTACCATGGGCCAAGCGGTTCATGTGAAGAAGAATTTTGAAATCTCTAATAAAAGAACGACCTTTCGACGGCCATCTTGGATGACATAACAATCCGATTTGGACAAAAGATGTACCAGAGTGATCGCCTCATTGATACCTTCGATTTGATATATAACATGACCATATTCGGTCAAAAATAAAATTTGACCCCACGGGCCACGCCCATTTTTGACCCCGGGGTCACCATTTTAACAACTTTGAAAGAGCATTGTACATCGATCATTCCTACCAAGTTTCGTCGAAATCCGGCAAGCGGTTCATGAGAAGAAGATTTTTTAAGAATTTATGCTAGATGGCGGCCATCTTGGAATAGCGATGACCTCCATTTTAACAAATCTGAAAAGGCTTCACCCATGGACCATAACTTTTAAGTTTGGCTACCATGGGCCAAGCAGTTCATGTGAAGAAGAATTTTGAAATCTCTAATAAAAGAACGACCTTTTGACCTTTCGGCGGCCATCTTGGATGACATAACCATCCGATTTCGACAAAAAATGCACCAGAGTGATCGCCTCGTTGATACCTTCGATTTGATATATGATATGACCATATTAAGTTAAAAATAAAATTTGACCCCAATTTGAACCCACGGGCCACGCCCATTTTTGACCCTGGGGTCACCATTTTAACAACTTTGAAAGAGCATTGTACATTGATCATTCCTACCAAGTTTTGTCGAAATCCGGTTGGCGGTTCTTGAGAAGAAAATTTTTGAAGAATTTGTGCTATTTTTAGACGGCGGCCATCTTGAATTACGTAATGACGTCATTTTAACAATTTTGTAATCCCCCTACCTAAGGACCATGACCATGAAGTTTGGTGACCATAGGCCCAATGGTTACCGAGGAGAAGACGTTTGAAAATGTTCACGGACGACGACGACGACGGACGACGACGGACGACGACGGACGACGACGGACGACGACGGACACATTGCGGTAACAATAGCTCACATGAGCTTCGCTCAGGTGAGCTAAAAAAACCCTGACCTGGTGCAAGGTCCTACCCACACCAGAGTCACTTAGCACCAGTCCCTAAAAGTAATATGATTAGTACTAATCTTGCTACTTTTATAATTGGTATATCCAAATTCAACCCTCAAGTAACATGGAAGCCAAAAATGTACCTGAAGGCCAAACGAGGCCGGGATATCAGGATTTTTTTCAGAATGAAACCCATCATCAATTTACCCTTCACATGCTCCCAACCAACCACCCAGGGGCGGATCTGGGAGGGGGGAGGGGGGGTTCCGGGGTTGCAACCCCCCCCCCCCCCCCCCCCCCCCGGTAACTCTTGCAATCTACTCCTGTACCGTCCGTAGCTGCGGACGGTATGGGAGTAGATTGCAAGTCACCTTCGCACATGTTTCTGTAAAGAAATATAAATAAAATAAAACACAAGTCAATAATAGCAGGCAGGGATTCCGCTGGGTAAAATAAAAAAATCGCCACTTCAAAAAAAATAAAACAATTGGCGATAAAAAATTACAATTTTCGAAAATAAAATAAACAAGAAACGAGGCAAAGCCACGACGGCCAGGTTTTTTCTTAGACACTTGGATAACATAATTATACCCACTTTTTGTAGACTAGATGGCCGTGGCCTGCATGTCGCGCCTTGGGGCGAGGCATGGACACTAAAAAAATAGATATAGTAGATGGAAAAACTTTAACGAAAAAACTTTAACCGGACACGGACGTACGGACGGAAGGACATATGCCAAAATGCCGACGATATCGCGCTTTCCGCAAGCGGGTGCGACAATGATGATAAACACCCATGTGAAGTATCAAGGTAATGGGTGAAGCAGTTGCAGAGATATAGTACACAAAAAAACTTTAACAAAAAAATTCAAAGTAATTTGACCTGGACATTGGGCACAGGGGCCGCACGGTTGGGGGTTAGAATGAAAATATGGATGATGATAAACACCCATGTGAAGTTTCAAGGTAATGGGCGAAGCAGTTGCAGAGACATAGTATAACGAAAAAGCTTTAACCAAAAAACTTTTAACCAGACGTACGTTAAAAAGTTAACGTTGAAAATGGCTAAGTCAATTACGTAGAAATAATAGGTGAAGGTAAAAAAATGGTCACATGTTGGATAGTTGTATGTGGTAGGCACCCCTTGGTTATGAAGCTGTGAAAGTTTGGTGGTCCTAGGTGGTACAGTACCAAAGAAATGGACTTAAACACGAAAACTTAACATTGTAAACGCGAAAACTTTAACATTCAAAAATTGAAAATGGCTAAGTCGACTACGCGAAAAAACAAATGGGTTGAAGTTAAAAAAAAAGTAACATGTTGGATAGTGATATGTGTGGGCACCCCTTGATTATGAAGCTGTGAAAGTTTTGGTGGTCCTAGGTGGTACAGTACCAAAGAAATGGACTTAAACACAAAAACTTAACATTGTAAACGCGAAAACTTAACATTGAAAATGGCTAAGTCGACTACGCGGAAAAAATGTGTGAAGTTAAAAAAAAAGTAACATGTTGGATAGTGATATGTGGTGGGCACCCCTTGATTATGAAGCTGTGAAAGTTTGGTGGTCCTAGGTGGTACAGTACCAAAGAAATGGACTTAAACACGAAAACTTAACATTGTAAACGAGAAAACTTAACATTGAAAATGGCTAAGTCGACTACGCGGAAAAAATGGGTGAAGTTAAAAAAAAAGTAACATGTTGGATAGTGATATGTGGTGGGCACCCCTTGATTATGAAGCTGTGAAAGTTTGGTGGTCCTAGGTGGTACAGTAACAAAGAAATGGATTCAAACACGAAAACTTAACATTGATTGTGGACGCCGCCCGCCCGCCCGCCCGCCTGGCTTTCGCCAATCCAATAGCCTGATTTTTTTTCTCAAAAAACCTGGCTAAAAATTTAAAAAAAGTTTCTCGAAAATTGTAATTTTTTATCGCCAATTGCGAAAGTGGTGATCGCCAGCGGAATCCCTGAGCAGGTAAGCGCTAAAGGTGCAACAGTCATTGAATAAAAACAATATGGCACAGTGATATTTTATCCCTGATGCGATAATCTAATAGAATATAAATTATGTAAAACAACATGTAATATCACAGAAACTGGAACGAAACCTCTGTACCGATGGCAACATTCTAAAATGGTAGATTTGTTTGTTTGTTTGTTGGGATTTAACGGCCTATCAACAGCTAAGGTCATTTAAGGCCGGGTCAATGGGTTTAGTACTAAATCCCATATATTACCTGTACATGTACATGTTCAAGTACATGTACAAATGCGGGGAAAATCCCAAAATCAGAACTGAATATTTACAATAATATATACAGCCCTGAAATCAGAATAATCCTGATCTGATGCCAGGTCCTCGCCACACCAGAATCACTTGGCCCCCTCCCAAAAGCAGTATGATCAGTAATAATCTTACTACTTTTATAATGGGCAATAACCCAATTCAACTCCCAGGTAACAAAAGAGCCAAAGATAAAAACGTACCGAAAGGGCCAAACCAGGCAAATCGTGATTCCTATAAGGAGGCCTAAAATGGTAGAACACACTTTTGGCTGAATAGTTATGTACTGTAATTACACATATGTGGCTGTGACTGGAGAAATGGCACTTATGGGATTTGTGACCAATGTAGCTCCTGATCAAATAGCACACTCCTGTAACTTGATAACGATCTGTATTACTTGTTAGAAGCATTATGTGTGTTTCATTTATAGATTGGCCAACAGTGCAGATCCTGATCAGACTGCGGATGCACAGGCTGATCTGGATCTATACTGGTCAACAAAGCCCCACTTCTCTCGTCACAGCACATCCACATATATTTACTTTTAATTGTACCTTTTTATCATTTGAAAAATGTCTGTTTGTTTGTTTTTGGGGTTTAATAGCCTATCAACAGCTAAAGTCAGTTAAGGCCAGGTCAATGGGTTTAGTACTAAATCACATATATGTCCTGTACAAATGGGGGGAAAATCCCAAAATCAGAACTAAATATTTACAACAAAAAAAAATATATTCAGCCCTGAAATCAGTATAATCCTGATCTGATGCCAGGTCCTCGCCACACCATAATCACTTGATCCCCCTCCCAAAAGCAGTAGGATCAGTAATAATCTTACTATTTTTATAATGGGCAATAACCCAATTCAACTCCCAGGTAACAAAAGAGTCAAAGATAAAAACGTACCTGAGGGCCAAATCAGTAGCCGATTTCATCAAAATTGCAAAGTATACTTATCTAGCAAAGTATACTTTGAGGGAGTAATCATTTATTTTCCCGTAATGCATTATTTCATATAGAACTAACCACTGCATATATTTCATGATTAAAAGTATGCAGAATTATTATACTGAATTTATTACATTATCACAGCCAAAATGGCTGTGATAATGTAATAAATTCAGTATAATAAAAATTAATAAATTTATCCTTAAATTGAAAATTTCTCCTATAAGGAGGAACCCCTTTTTTTTTAAATATTTTGGAATTTGTGGATCAATTTTCAAAATCTAACTTGTTTTCTTAGTTACATCATTTGCAAGCTATCTAGCCGGGCTTCGGAGTCAATTTCCATGTCTTCCACCTCTTTTCCACCCGTGTTAAATTCCCATAGGAAAATCGTTTTTCGCTATAAAATCAATATTTGATGAAATTTCATCAAACCAGAACAGACAGTAATGTATCACGAAAAATGCAACATGTAAGTACATGTACGTCCAAATTTGTTGACACGTCATCGCTGGCGACACCGGAATTGTGACCGCAATGTCTCAATGTCCACTAACATGGGTGAGACAAAAATGTAAGCTATTCATGTATGAACAATATTTGCCATATTTGAAACTTCTACACATTCTAACATTTTGGAGTGCTGCCATCATTGACATAGAACAAAATCACAGACCAGATGGGCGGAATGTTGTTGTATGTAAATATAACATATATCAGGGATTCCGCTGGCGATCGCCACTTTCGAAATTGGCGATAAAAATTGAAGAAAAAAAAAAAGGTTTTTAAAAAAATGTTTGAAGTGGCGATTTTTTTATTTTCCCCAGTGGAATCCCTGATATATCCATATACATGTATTGCTTAACATTATATGGAATGGCCGTTGACAGAAGGGTTATTATAGTGTCACCCCACAGGTTGAAGTAACGGACCGAGGTCTATAAATACATTAAATATGCCTAAAAGCATCCATAAATGAGAACAAAAATAAGCTAAAAAGAAAATTGTGTTACTCCCTCATTAACGTTCGTCCGAGCTGCGAGGCTGGGTGCCTTATCCACTAGGCCACATTGTCAGTTCAACATATGCAGCCTGACTAAGCACAGGATTAACCTTTTTTTCAATCAGAAATAACTAATATGGAATCTTCCATGTTGATTTACAGAGACTATTCTATTAATTATAAAGGGTAATGCTGGCAAATTTTTATTTTTTTTTCAGACTAGTATTTCATTAATTAGAAATTGTACAGTTGTCTAAAATTTACTTTTTCATCCACAGAAAAGGTACTGTTGGCAAAAGTTACTGGTTAACCATTACACCGCTATGTTATTTTTTTGTCGTCTGCTCTTTATTTTCTATTTTCCATTTTTATCATCAAAAACATGCTTTAAATTGACAGCACTTTATAATAATATACAACATTCTTTGACGGCCCTTCAGAATCATTTCCATTGGAAATGATTCTGAAGTGATCTCAAAGCATGTTTTTATTGAGAAATAAGTCAAAATATAAAAGCAACAGCAGACGACAGTTGTTGCGAGTAGCGGTCTAAGGGTTAATACTGTTCCATTGATTAGAAACAGTTGATATATCCACAAACTGTGCAGATCCTGAGGAGATGGCTCATTATGAGCCAGCTCATCTGGATCTACACTGTTTGTAAACATTAGTTTCCCAAAACAACTTTTATCCAAATACATTGACATGGTGATTAAACGTGCCATACTTACCCTAAATATTGGCACACTCAATGTTGTAGGAAAACCATATGTTACTGTGTAATAACCCTAAATATTATGTCTTATTTTCAAAATGCAATTTCCTTTGTTTTACAGCATTTAAATTCAGACTCCAACTGGATTTAAACTGTGTTGTAAACTATGTGGCTGAACAGGGGATTGCAGCCCACCCCCCCCCCCCCCCCCCCCCCCCCCCCCCCCCCCCACCCCTCCAGATCCGCCCCTGATTACCCCGGCAGAGATTCTTCTAATAACCTAGCAGTAGATAGCAAATAAAATTCCCATTCACACACTGTGTCTGTAAACTTGACTCTTGGTGTTTAATTTTGAAATAAAAACATGGTCATACCTGTCCATGGCACGAGGTTTACAAAAGTAAGGTATATCTCTGAAATCAGGAGATTTGGCTGCAAATTAGGGTTTTTTTCTTTGATTTTAATGGTACTTTTCATCAAATATTAAACAGATCCCATCAATAATATACCAAGTGCCCGTTTAATTTAGGATCGTCTGGAAATTTCAATGGATGGATTTACGTTTATTGAGCATAGGCTGCATGTGCAGCCTATGCTCAATAAATGTAAATCCAATAATTGTTTACAAGAAAACATTGTTAATGTGAAATTTACAGACTGTCATAACTTTGCACGTACAAACATTTTAGTCGTACAAAGTTTAGTTCAGATTATCAATGACAACTGCCAATATGGCAAACAGATTACACCTTGATAATGGTCAGCTTAATTGCACACACTAATCATTAAAGGTACATGCCCACTCAGTAGGCATAAAATGTTCTTTATAGGAATTAAATAAGTGTATAATTGTGTCACTATTCTACCAGTTCTAAAAATTACAAGTGCCCAGCATACAGATATAATCATTTAGTAATATTTATTTTACTGATAGTGACTCGCGGTGATATCAGGCTATTTTCATATCCAAATGAAGCACGATATATTAATTCTTTATACTAATTAAATGTGTCACCTAAAAAAATAATATTTTTCAACAGATTATAAAGTATGATCATTGCACATCAAAAAATATATGCAGAGAATAAGTAGTGATGTCTGTTAACATTTTACGGAAACACAGTTATCGCCCCTGATATCAGTATGGAAATTTACGTCCGATATAAAATGTATAATACATGTAATTCAAATCAATACGTGTGGTAATGGTGTATAGCGGGCACTCGTAATATTTACAACTGGTGGAATAGTGACACAATTATACACTTATTTATTTCCTATAAAGAACATTTTGTGCTTACTGAGACCGTTCTGAAACTCAGACTTTATGCTAAGTGGATGAAACTGGCAATGAAACATACTTAACTTGCTTGAAATTGGCTGTGAAATGTCATAAAATTTGCATTCATAAATGATTTTTAAGATTGTAAAACATCAGGAAGTGAACATATAATTAGGAGATGAACATTTATGGCAAGAGAAATGGTGAAAAGCAAGATTTTTATTTGATTTAATCGTGCTTAACGGCCTGTCAACAGCTAAGATAATTTTTAGGCCGGGTAAATGGGGTTGAATCCCATATTTCACCAGTTGTGATGGGGGAAAAATCCCCAAAATCAGATTTGATTTAATGGTGTTTAACGGCCTGTCAACAGCTAAGGCCATTCTAGGCTGGGTAAACGGGGTTGAATCCCATATTTCACCAGTTTTGATGGTGGGGGGGGGACTCTAAATCCGATTTTTGATTTACTGGTGTTTAACGGCCTGTCAACAGCTAAGGCCATTTTAGGCCGTGTTAACAGGGTAGAATCCCATATTTCTCCTGCTGTGAAAGGTGGGGAAAATCCCAAAAACAGAACTGAATATTTACAGAAAATTATATATTCAGCCCTGAAATTAGAATAACATGAAAAAAGCAGGTATTAAGGAGATATGACAGGTATGAACATGGTCCAGAACGTTTTTCTTTCCTCAGGCATATTGACGTAGTTTGAAAATTCACATTAGTACCAGTATTAGTAAATTAATTAAAAAACAAAACAGGTTTCAAACCATTAAAGCATTTTCACTGCAGAACTAAAATAAACAATATTGCAGCAAAATCTGAACCAATTTGAATCTGTCAATTCTTAAATTTCATAGCTCTATAAGAAATTTTGTCGCCTGCTGGAAATGTTTTATTTTCAACATTTCACGACAAAAACCTGTTTTCACAACGCATGAGAATCGTCTCCACTGGTCCACTGCTGTCAAAACCGTTTTTTTTGTGAAGCATTAAGGCAAAAATGAAAAACAGCAGACGGCAAATTCTGTCTACAGCGTAGTGAGGGTAAAAAATTGGTAAAAGCACTCTTTTCACACTTATCGTAAGTATTTGGACCCAATTTGCTTTGGCAAGCACCTATAAAACGGGTTTCTCCAAACAATTTCATCCAAATACATTGTTATTGTGATAAACCAGTACAACTATAATAACAGTCTTTCGCGAGTGGGAAAAAAGTTCATAGCAGACAAGTCAAATGTAAAAACAAGGTGATCGCCGGCGAGTATCTCACCCACGAAGGTCAAGGTCACCATGGTCAAGGTCAAAGGTCAAGGTTGCCCATACACTGGGTGGATAGTCATCAATGTGAGAAAGATATTATAGGAATGAATGGCCTTTTTGTGGAATTTATCGGGGTATAAACTTGGAAAAGTCGCGGGAATGCTGGACGAAGGCCGGAAGGCCTCATCCAGTATTCACGCGACTTTTCCAACTTTATATCCCCGATAAATTTCACAAAAAGGCCATTCATTCCTTATAATTCCAGCATTTGAAATAAATTCATCAAAAAAATGTGTTTATTTTCCGTTTTCTTAAGAATTATTTTAACTGCGCCTCATGGTTATGGAAAGTAGTTCGGCGTGGGAGTTTACTGGGATATCAATTTTTGGACAGAGACTTGCTACGGGCCAATCAAATGTTAGGGAATTGTGTAAATATTTTTGTGCTGGAATTATTGAAGTTTGGTTGGTTGGTGTTTAATGATTGGGAGAATGGAGATATTCAATATTTGGATTTCTTTGTTGTGTCGCAGTTTCCACTAACGTGGGTGAGACAATTATATTTCCAATTGCAAAGCACACTTATCTTGCTAAGTGCACTTTGACGGAGAAATTTTAGGGATAAATTTATTCATTTTTATTATACTGAATTTATTACATTATCACAGCCATTTTGGCTGTGATAATGTAATAAATTCAGTATAATAATTCTGCATACTTTTAATCATCAAATATATGCAGTGGTTAGTTCTATATGAAATACAATGTAATGCATTTCGGGGAAAATAAATTATTACTCCCTCAAAGTATACTTAAGCTACATAAGTATGCTTAGCAATTTTGGTGAAATCGGCTACAGAGATTATACAATGTTGTGAGAATATACTCAAAGAATGCATTGAATTTGAGTATGTACTCTATGTTTTGTACCCCTGACCTTGAAATGTGATAGGTGTGATTTTAGTTATTGTCATTCTTAAACTTAAGCAATAATTGACGCGGCTCTGGAAGTACTTCCGCAATAGCGTCACCATATTTAGCTAGTATTGATATAATATTTTTTACATGTTATATTTAAATGACGTCGATAGTCGTGTGCAGAGCACATGTGGAATTAATTTCCCTGGTGTTGTGAAAGTTATGTTAACTGCTGAATACCCCTATATGGTGGGTGGGGAATCTAAATATCTTTTTTGCAATTTTTCTTATGTCTCCTCCAAAGTATATGTTGTTTTCACTCATTAGTACCGTCTCGATGAGACGGTTCTAATGAGTGGGCACAACATATACTTCTGTGCATAATTAAGATAATTATTTTTACTTTTTTATAGGGAATAAAACAGATCATATTCTAAAACATGGTGATATGATAAGAGATGTAATTCCAGAGCTAAGCTTGATTAAAAAAATGGTCACCAAATGACAAAAATAACTATGAAATTTCTTTCTAGTGTTAGTTATTAGTTTCACGAAAGCTGCCCAAATTTTACGGCTATATAGACAATTCAAAAACAATATTATTTTCGATAATATTAAATTAAAGGACAATTTAAGAATGAGCCTTCTTTTTATTTCGTGAAATTCGGCCAAATATTGATTTGGAAATTGACTCCGAAACCTGACTAGATAGCTTGGATATATTCTAACTAAGAAAACAAAAGCTAAATTTTAAAAATCGGTCCAGTATTTCTAAAATTCAAAAACATTTCCCCATGTTAAATCCCCATAGACATCTTCACTCTGTGAAGATGTCTATGGGGATTTAACATGGGGAAATTGTTTTTTCGTAATAAAATCAATATTTGACCAAATTTCACGAAATAAAAAGAAGGCTCATTCTTAAATTATCCTTTAATTTAATATTATCGAAAAAAATATGGTTTTTGAATTGTTTATATGGCCGTAAAATTTGGGCAGCTTTCGGGAAACAGACAGTAGGCGAATTTTGTCAGATGGTGACCATTAAGCAAGCACTATTCTTTCTCCTCCAAATATAACACAGTTCTATCCTGCAGCTGTGTTTCCGCGATACTCCGAGATAAATCAACGAAAATTGTTTTTGGCGCATTACACGCTAAATGAAATTCACTGAAATCTTCGGAACTTGTGTTTTCCGCAAAATGCAACACACACTGCAGGGGGTCGATGGGCCTGAAGTATCGTTGGAGTCTCGACCCATCAGGGAGTCGTATGGCTAATAATAGACGCGGGTCTCCTGGAGCGGGTTCGTTAGGTAAATTATGTTTGTGTCTCAACGGGCTCGTTTTCGATTTACCAGGCGACGATGATTTACGTTCCAGACCCGGATCCTCGTAAATATCCATCGTTTGACTTTCGGAAAAATTCAATAGCGACTGTGTGTATATTTCCTCAGATAAATGCTGCGGGAAGTTTGTTAATGTTTCAACACTAGGGATTACATCACTTGTGTAATTGTCTGTTACACGACCATCACTCTTAACACCGTGCAAGTCCTCCGTCATGACGCCTTCGTTGCTGTCAGCGATGTGATAATGGTCATTGTGTCTGGGTCGTTGTGTAGGTTCATCCATGGTCAGTGCTTCCATTCGCTGACCAATCATCCCGGTAACTTTCGTTGGCGATGACCGCGGACTTGGTTCCGGCGTGACGTGATTACGCAATGTGGCTGGTGGTTCGTATACAACCTGGTTACGCATTGTGGTAGGTTCGTGTGATGCCTGATTATTACGCAGTGTGGTTGGTTCTTGCAGAACCTGATTACGCAGTGTGACGGGCGGTTCGTGCATGACCTGATTACGCGGTGTGGTGGCGCCAATGGCTGGCAGAGGTTTATAGCGAGATAGAGATGACGATGGACGGCCATATGGGTCACCTGTAATAAACATAAAACTAGTTATACGTGCATATAATACAATTTATCACATGAAATCCATGTTATGTTTTAACCCATTTCATAAATGTATTATGACACACGTATAATAACACCTGGAGAGCATTTGAGTGTCTGGCCGCCTGACCCTAATTATGTATTCGTATTATGCGCCAACGTTATGTCAAATGAATAAAATAGAAACGTTCCAAATGACGTCCATAATGGCGTGACAAAGCAATGATGTTTTGACGTTGACGTCATCAAGTTTTAAACGTCGTTAGAAGCATCTGTGACTCTCTAAAATTACTGCAATTGTTAGAATGAACTCCCATTTGGTAGTATGAAGTGTTTACAAAGAACAGGAATCTGTTATATGGCATATTTATAATACTTTTGTTGCTAGGATTACAAGTATTTTTCTCTGTGGATATTTACACACACTGCAAATGGACATTATTTACACTACTCAATTTGAAAATTGGCGATTATATAGAAGTTTGCAATGCTGACCATATCTTGTAATAAAGCTTTTGAAGCATTTCAATCAAGTTTATCTTTTTGTCTTATCTGCAACGAAGCGGTAGTTAATGATATCATGAAGAATTACGTCACTGCTCTCCGGTTTTTCGATGCATCGGAGAAAGAATTGCGTTACTACAAGTGGGTTTTTCCAGATACATTGTACTGTCATATTAAACTCAGCATGGACTTTCCTCAACTTAAATGAAAATGAGGTAATTAACCAACAAACGCATGTTTATGACCAAGAACAAGCTGAGACTGTATTCATACAATATTCCGTGACATATCTCAAGTGTTTTCGTGAAAATCTTCTTTGGAGGTACCATCTGAGACACAGCCACTTTAATACACATAATATTATCCAATATTTCTAAAAAAAAAAATTACTTTCATTTGTGAAACATACTCCTCTAACTAATGGTTATCATGTATACAGAGTCTCTGAGTCGATCATCTGTAGAAATAATGCGCCGTACATACAAAAATGTAGGATTTTTTGCAGTGTAAAAATGGTATAACTGTAGCCTATTTCATCAACATTGCAAAGTATACTTTACTAGCAAAGTATACTTTGAGGGAGCAATCATTGATTTTTCCGAAATGCATTATTTCATTCAGAACTAACGATTGCCTATATTTGATGATTAAAACTATGCAGAATTATTATGCTGAATTTATTACATTATCACAGCCAAAATTGGCTGTGATAATGTAATAAATTCAGTATAATACAAATTAATAAATTTATTCTAAAATTGAAAATTTCTCCCTCAAAGTATACTTTGCTAGGAAAGTATACTTTGCAATGTTGGTGAAATAGGCCCCTGGTGATGGATCGGACACTTGCATTATTCCAACTGATGATCACGTATGTCAAATACAAGATTTCTCTAGAAACATGTAGAAGTAGTTCGCTGTACAAGCAAAATAGACATGGAGTCAAAAAAGGAGAAAATATAGCTTCATATGGATCAGGGGCAGAGTTAACACGTTTTACGTTACACATTCTTGCACTTGTGCCAAGTATAAAGTGATCAACTGAACACTGTAAAAGGTGGCCGGATTAGCTCTGACAGTATGTAGAGCATCGGACTGCAGATCAGGAGACCCCGGGTTCGTATCACACATCGACCGCTGCGAATGGCCAATTCGGCGTGTCCTTGGGCAAGACAACATCGTGCTAGCTCAAGTGGGGACTTAAAGTCGGTCCCGACAAGCAAGGCCAGTGCCGTTGTTAAAACTAAGCATTCACATTTACTGTAAAAGCTAGCTGTGATGGATGGACAGACAGGAACAAACCTGTACGACTAATATGTTCGCAAGTGCAAAATTATTTGATATGTCTGTGAATTTCACATTAACAATGTTTTCTTGTAAACATTTATTGGATTTACATTTATTGAGCATTGGCTGCATATGCAAATTTGAACTTACGAACATTTTAGTTGTATAAAGTTTAGTGGAACGGCCTCCAGTAGCCGATTTCACCAACATTGCAAAGTATACTTATCTAGCAAAGTATACTTTGCGGGAGAAATCATTTATTTTTTCCGAAATGCATTATCTCATATAGAACTAACGACTGCATATATTTGATGATTAAAAGAATGCAGAATTATTATACTGAATTTATTACATTATCACAGCCAAAATGGCTGTGATAATGAAATAAATTCAGTATACTAAAAATTAATAAATTTATCCTTAAATTGAAAATTTCTCCCTCGAAGTATACTTTGCTAGATAAGTATACTTTGCAATGTTGGTGAAATAGGCTACAGAGCTGCCGTCTAGGGGTATACAAATATAAACATTTAGTTTGGTTTGATATGGAGCTTGCATGACCCTGGCCAGTATCCAACCTTGATTTAAAATAGCACTGGCGTCGTATTGCTGCGGTTGTGATGTTTCATAGTCCTGATGTTTCTGTCGTATTCGGGCACTTTTCCTCCGGCCTGTTCGGGGTCGCGCTGACTTCGGCCGTGGAGGTTTATAGCGAGCCTCAGGCGAGTATTCCCGGGTTGGACTCGTTCTGGAAGAATATATCGAACCTATACCTGTGGAATTGGGTCTATTCACGGAATTTCCAACAAAATTGGGAAAACATGAGCCTTTAGAAAGCTAGTTTTAAATTTAAAATGATAACAAATAACACCATAGCAAATAATTGACTTAAACAGGAAGCATAAACTTAATTTCCTTTTTCAATAGTGATTTTCTTGCCAGATATTGGAGAGAAAAAACATACAGGATGGAAACGGGAAAACAATATAATACTCAACATAGTAACTAAGTACATGACATTGTAGAGTAGTTTTCACATAATTTTGAAGGGTTACCAAAATTGCATTAATTTTCCATGCAAGACGATTCTATACAAGACTAGAGAAAGTGAGCTGGGACTCATGTATACCCTGGGCCGCCGCCTGGACGGACAAATAAATTTTTTAACATAAATATTTAAAACAAAATTTAATGTATATTTCTAAGTAATTAGACCTTGTACATTACGGCCGCATGGGTGTGTTATGGAATGAAAATATGTATGATGATAAGCGGGTCTATGAAGTTTGAGGTCAATACCGTTACAGAGATAATGGGTACCCAAAAACGTTAATATGGACGGACGGACAAACGGACGGAATTACGAAAACTATATACCCCTCGACATACTTCGTAAGCCGTGGGTATAATGAAAGGTGTAGGTGTTACCAATGCACGCATGTATGCACGTACATGAACTAACGATGTATCCCATCTTGCGAGGGACAATTAGCAAGCCAAGACTACAATGCAGGGCTCCAGATAAATTCATAATTGAGTATTGTCACTCCATCATTTCTGAAACAATTGGGTATTTCAAAATTTCAATTGGGTAAAATAAAATCACACTACTGTTTACACATCAACAGACAACAATTATTGAATAATTTGCTTCGAAATGAAAACATGTCTTGGCATTTCATTAGAATTGTCTCCTTGGAGACAATTCTAATGAAATATCAAGATGTGTTTTCATGGAAAATAAGAAAATATGCTATATTTGTGGTCTGTTTATTGTTTTCTGCAGCATGATAAAGGTACCACAAATTTTTTATTGCTTTTTGATACTCGCTACTTCTGATTTCAATTGGGTTTTTGGCAATTTTAATTGGGTATTTAAGCAAATACGCAGCTTATCTGGAGCTCTGTAATATTGGAGTAAAATTGGGCATGATTTAATAGATGGTTTTGATCGGCTGTTGTGACTTAATTTGAAAGTGCATGTTATTAATATAACAGCTAGTTGTTGCTCGTATGTGGCCGTGACTGGAGAGATGAGGCTTATGGGATTTGTGACCAGTGTAGCTCCTGATCAAATAGCACACTCATGTAGCCTGATAAAGATATATATTGCTTCTTATAAACATGACAGGTGTTTCATTGATAGAATGGCGAACAGGCGGATGCACAGGCTGATCTGTAGCCTATTTCACCAACATTGCAAAGTATACTTATCTAGCAAAGTATACTTTGAGAGAAATTTTTCAATTTAAGGATAAATTCATTAAATTTTATTATACCGAATTTATTTCATTATCACAAACATTTTGGCTGTGATAATGTAATAAATTCAGCATAATAATTCTGCATATTTTTAATCATCAAATATATGCAGACGTTAGTTCTATATTAAATAATGCATTTTGGGAAAAATAAATGATTACTCCCTCAAAGAATACTTTGCTAGATAAGTTTGTTTGTTTGTTTGTTTGTTTGTTTGTTTGTTTGTTTGTTTATTGGTGTTTAACGGCCTATCAACAGCTAAGGTCATGTAAGGCCGGGCAAACGGGTTCGATCCCGTTTTAACCTGCTGCATTGGGGGGAAAATTCCAAAATCAGAACTGAATATTTACATCGAGAAACACTATATTCAGCCCTGAAATTAGAATAACCTGACCTGGTGGCAGGTCCATACCACATCAAAGTCACGTGGCCCCTTCCCCTAAAATAGGATTACTAACAATCGTAATACTCACATAAGGGGTATAACCAGATTCAACTGTCACATACAAAATGCCAAAGACGTATGTGAGGGCCAAACCAGTAGCCTATTTCATCAACATTGCAAAGTATACTTTACTAGCAAAGTATACTTTGAGGGAGAAATCATTTATTTTTCCTGAAATGCATTATTTCATATAGAATTAACAAATGCATATATTTCATGATTAAAAGTATGCAGAATTATTATACTGAATTTATTACATTATCACAGCCAAATTGGCTGTGATAATGTAATAAATTCAGTATAATAAAAATTAATAAATTTATCATAAAATTGAAAATTTCTCCCTCAAAGTATACTTTGCTGCTAAAGTATACTTTGCAATGTTGATGAAATAGGCTACTGGTCTCCAGTCGGAATTCCGGTAAGGATGAACCCCGATCGTTAAATTACCCATCGCTTGCACCCACCTTGCACCCACCTTGCACCCACCTTGCACCCACTGCTAGATAAGTATACTTTGCAATTTTGTTGAAATCGGCTACTGGAACTACACTGGTCGCAGAACCCAAAAGCCCCATGTCTCCAGTCACATATCACGAAGAGCCTGTTACTGTGCATGTTATTTGTATCACGACGGGTTGTTCATACCACAAAATGCCAGAGGTGGGGTAAGATTTTCTCACCTATACTGACTGTCCTGGTATGACGGACTGCCCATGTATTGACCATCACGCTGTGCTGGACTATCAATATACTGGTGATACTGTTGATTCACATCCTGTTGGTACAGATACTGCGACTGTGGCTCATGGGAGACATGTGACCGTCCCTCGCCCATGTAACTGTCGTGACGTAAATCATCTGCCTCGTCACGCATGATCGGACTAACGTTTATATAGTCTATCGGCGTTGTGCGTCGATCATGGGATCTTGGTAAGTTCTCGTGATCTTGCCCGTAGCTGTGCTGCGGGCTATGGTGATACTCGTCGCGATCCCGGTCGGAACTTTGTCCGTAGTACGGGTTTTCAGCGGAATTTTCATACACCTCTCTCTGTGGTGGCGTTCTGGGATAAACGTCCTGTTGCGGTTTGTACATATCTACTGGTGAGTCGGCGGGTGAGTTTTGTGGAATGTACGTCCCTCCTTCATCAGTTAGACGGATGTTTTCACCGTCCGAGGTAACTTGGCGTGAGTATGCATCATGCGAGTATCTATAACATGTGGAATTGTGTAAGCACTTTATGGAAATGTGGCTGTGACTGGAGAAATGGGGCTTATGGAATATATGACCAGTGTAGCTCATGATCAAATAGCACACTCATGTAGCCTTATAATGATCTATGTTACTTGCTAAACACACGACTGGCGTTTCATTGATGGAATGACGAACAGTGAAGGTGCTGGTCAGACTGTGCGGAAGTTTTGCAGCTCAACTGAGTAAATTTTCAACTATATTACAGTATAAATAAGTGAATAATACACTCAAATAAGTGAATGTTTAAATTTGTCTTGATCACTTAATAATAAAATCAATAATTCATTTGTAAAAATAAATACGTACGTAATTTGAAATCAGGGGGTACAATGATCTTTAAACACAAACCTTATCTGTAGCCGATTTCATCAAAATTGCAAAGTATACTAATCTAGCAAAATATACTTTGAGGGAATAATCATTTATTTTTCCCGAAATGCATTATTTCATATAGAACTAACGACTGCATATATTTGAAGATTAAAAGTATGTAGAATTATTATACTGAATTTATTACATTATCACAGCCAAAATGGCTGTGATAATGTAATAAATTCAGTACAATAAAGATTAATAAATTTATTCTTAAATTGAAAATGTCTCCCCCTTTGCTAGATAAGTATACTTTGCAATGTTGGTGAAATAGGCTACTACTGTCTGTTTCACGAAACCTGCCCAAATTTTACGGCTATATAAACAATTAAAAAACAAGATTTCTTTTGATAATATTAAATTAAAGGGAAAAAAAAGAATGAGCCTTCTTTTTATTCCGTGAAATTTGGTCAAATATTGATTTTATTGCGAAAAAAAAATTTCCCCATGTTAAATCCCCATAGACATCTTCACTCCGTGAAGATGTCTATGGGGATTTAACATCGGGAAATTTTTTAGAATTTTAGTAATCCTGGACCGATTTTCAAAATTTAACTTTTGTTTTCTTAGTTAGATCATAAAATATTATCCAAGATATCTAGCCAGGTTTCGGAGTCAATTTCCAATTTTTTTTGTTTTTTGACTCCTCCCACACTGCTTTACCTCTTTTTCCCCCATGTTAAATTCCCATAGACAAATCAATTTTCGTAATAAAACCAATATTTGACCAAATTTCACGAAATAAAAAGAAGGCTCATTCTTAAATTTTCCTTTAATTTAATATTATTGAAAAAAATATTGTTTTTGCATTGTTTATATAGCCGTAAAATTTGGGCAGGTTTCGTGAAACAGACTATAGAGAAAAGGACCAAAGACGACCAGCTTGCACATCCACACAGTGGGGTCAATCTGCATGATGCACTACTAAATCAGTGAAACACCAACTATTATGCTTCTATTAACCTTTAGACCACTACTCACAACAATTGTCGTCTGCTGTTGCTTTTATATCTTGCCTTATTTCTCAATAAAAACATGGTTTGACAGCACTTCAGAATCATGGTGCTGTCAAAGCATGTTGTAAACTATTCTAAAGTGCTGTCAAAGCATGTTTTTCATGATAAAAATGGAAAATAGAAAATAAAGAGCAGACAACAACAAAAATAAGATAGCGGTCTAAGGGTTAAAAACATATGTGGCTGTGACTGGAGAAATGGGGCTTACAGGATTTTGGACCATTGTAGCTCCTGATAAAATAGCACACTCCTGTAGCCTGATAACAATCTATATTGCTGGTTAGAATCATGATGCATGTTTCATCGATAGAGTGATGAACAGTGCAGATCTTAATCAGACTATGGGATGCAGTCTGCTCAGGATCTGCACTGTTGGCCATTCCACCAATGAAACACCCATAATGCTTCTAACGAGCAATATAGATTGTTATCAGGCTACAGGAGTGTGCTATTTGATTAGGAGCTACACTGGTCACAATTCCCATAAGCTCCATTTCTCCAGCACAGACACAATTTTATGAGGTAACCTGCCCTGTATTGGCCGAATACGTACTGACTGATAACATATTGTTGTATCAGGCATTGACCTGATACAAACATCTGGGTTACAATGAAGTGAATATTGACGTTCCATTGGTCGGATGACGTCACGTGATGTTACCAAATGACGTCAATGTAATGACGCAATGTAAACAAGTCCGCGTTCTGTCCACAGACAACGACGTCATATATGGTAATTTTCGAGCATAAAAAGTTACCTGATAAACAGAATACCAGGCTAGTGTCTTTTGATATCAAGTTTATCAGGCTCGGCTCAGAAACGGTAGGAATTCCTCGGCAAGCCTCGGAATTCCTACGCGTTTCCTAGCCTTGCCTGATAAACTTGATATCAAAAGACACTAGCCTCGTATTCTCTATATACCTATAGTCGGAATCCGGAGAGAATCCAACCCTGGACGCCGGTCTACCATATGACTCTGAATCTGCATCAAGGTTTCTGCTAGCTCGTTGTCGGCCTCGCCGAGATTCTGGCCGTGGTGGAATATCAGCCCTCATTCGACGACCGCGACTCGTCCTAGGACGCTCAGGTTTCTCAGACACATCGGGCTGGTTCATAGTCGTGTACATTTCTGAAATGTTATCAAGTATCAAGATATTTAAAACACGATATCAAGACACTAGCCTGGTATTCTCTATATACAAGATGTTTGAGTGAAAGAAGTCTGTGCCTTTCAAAACTACTCAGTGTTAGTGTTTGTAAGCAGTCCAGTATGGTCCTAAATCGTTACATATCTGTTTACCTGTAATTTTCGGTCCAGCTTGGGTAAGAACATTTTTTATATTTTGCAAACATTATAGGTCCAGATGAGCTGACCTGGAATGATACATCTCATGCCGACCCGTCTCATCAGGAACTGCACTATAATTATGTTGATAATTTTTTATTTTTAGAAAATTACTTCTTTTCTGAGTGATTGATTTGGATTTTGGGTATTAGGTAAATAAAATACATGTGAGTAAATTACAAAAGATATTACAAGTACATGTACATTCGGGAAAACTTTACAATGGACATTTTCTGTGACAACAGTCCATGATAGCGGATTTCCATTTGTTCAACAGCAAGATCATATAAAGAGTTAGACAGGATTATGCACCAGTATCAGGGAATATGCACTGAACGTTCAGCAGTGAAAGACTTACTACACCAAATTGACAATTTTGTTTTTCTAAATTTTAGTCTAGAGAAAATTGCCAAAATTACTATTCAAGCTTCTTCACAAAATTTGAAGGTCCGTGTAATGACAGTTTTGGGGAACAGCTGTGGAAAGCACAGGAAGTAAACTTAATTTGGCAGTGAATGTGACTGAATAAATGGGGCTTATGGTCTGATCTGCTGATGGTGCACCCCGATCTATCACAGGCACTTTGTAGTATGTCCAGGGCAATGCCGGAAGCTCCTGAGATTTAAGTAAGTGAAAGGGCGAAAAACTTCAATTTGAACTTATTTTCTCCTCAATGAAATTATTTTGTATCGGACATTGTTTCGAATGAACGCAATTAAAGACAGGCTAAATCATTGGGTGGCTAAATCGAGCTAGCCAATCAAAAGTATCGTTATAAACGAATGACATCTTTGTTTACCGATCTTATTTAATGTGATTCAGTATTTTCTGTTGAAAGTTGATCACTTTTGAGTCAGTGTCGCCGGAATCAAACAAAAGGATCGGCAATATTTGTAAACAAAATACGCGGCACTCGTTAGATCGGGGATGTTCTCGGAGTGAATCATAGCTAAAAATAGGGTGTGCAATCAGACGCCCCCCCCCCACCGCCTAAAAAAAACCCCGACACTTTGAGACCCGGAAAACACAGATTTTGTATATGCCGGAAATATTTCACCGATGCAATTACATGGAGACTGGATGATTAACAGTTCAGATTGACTGTGCAGACACGACACATCAATAGTTCCGGTGACATAGCAAAACAAGCTGGTTTTCCCGTGAGTCAGGTGCTCGCTTTGGGATTCCTGAATTCCTGGGCTGTTGCCACATTTTGCAGTTTGGCAAATTTATCACCTTTCTCTCAATAGCAGACGGCAAAATGACGCTTAAATAGAATCACAATCTGAAGGGCTGTAATCGACATTGCGGTAAGCCGTCGCATCAGTTTTGTATGGCATGCTGGATGGACCCGAAGCGTTGTATCTACCATGACGACTGACAGGGCGACAAGAATCCGCCATATTTGTTTACCATGTTTACAGAAATGAATCTCTTATTTGATTGGTCATAATACAAATCAGTTTTGCGAAAAATGTTTCTTACTACAGATATGATATATTTTCTAAATATAAACTATTTAATATTTAATAAAATTAAATTATGACATTTGTGCATTTTTGTTTATGGCTTCTTTCTACAAAACCAAGTGCGTGGCTATGCACACTGATCAGGCTTTGGTATGTCGACCTACATATACCTGCCATTAATCTCAAACCCATGTGGAGGACATAGAGATGTGGATTATAGTATCATACATGGTATATACATGTATATACAATGTCTCATTTTACGTGTTGGTCTAAGCCACATGTCATCCACTAACTTATATCGTAAACTTAGTATCCATTCAGTCCTCTATATCTTTGAAATATGGAATCACCTGACACAAACTGGATGAGCCAGAAACATGGGATATTTCTATATTGCAGAGGAGCTATATATTTAGAAACTTATTTCAACGCTTGCTTGCAGTCCATTGACAGAGGTTGTATTTGTAGACATACATTATATATCCACAGTCCTACTGTTACCAATTAGATGAAATATGTAGAGTTCACGAGAAAACAAGCCACAGAAACACAAACTATGTAATAAAATAAGTATCAATCCACCCACTAGTTTTTGATGGTTACTAGATAAATATAATTTTAATTAATTAAAGTAGTGTCAATAATGAAAACGTATATCTAACTGTGTTGCAATATGATACTTTCACAACATATAGAAATATGTTTCATTAATTGAGTTTGCTGGCAACGACAAACTACAACTGTTGTAGCGGAAATGCTAAAATATATCAATTTATCGAAACATTGTCTTTACATTGAAGCTCCTGCTGAAAGTTCACCGTTAATACCAGATACCTAACATAGAGAACAGTTTTACCCACTACATGAGACGCACATAACGGTGATCGAGGAACATTTGAAGAGGTACAAACATTCACTCCCATGCCAGTGACCAGTATCTTTGTTTTATAATTATGTTATCTTATATCTCTTCCGTTTCTATTTAATACTTTGATTTCGTAGGATAATACTTTGATTTCTTTGTCATGATAACTATTTGATCAGACACATTGTCACGCAGAACTGATGGCAGGGCTCATCATACAATATTCACCGACTTTATAAATAAAAAGACAACACCTGTTTTTTGTTGTTTTGTTTTTTTATGTTATATTTAAGGTTAGGAATTGGCTTGAGGACCTTCCAAACCCGAGCATTTGAGCCGAAAAAGTGTCAGGCCAATGACCGTTGGCCCATTCATTTCCGAATTTACTAATACAGTTGAATTTACCAATGCAGTTGAAATACAGTTGAAATATGTGCATTAAATGAAGGAGGTTGATATAAATATTTAATAAAGCTACTATATCTTCCTTAGGCGTGATAAATCACCAGATTTTTGTCAGATATGACTGGATATAACATAATTCTGAAGGGTAGTATTTTTCATTGATAATGTGGCGAATTTGCAATTTTTATTTCTGTTGTAATTCCAACCAGTTAATTGGTGCACCCGTAAATCCGGTAGTTGTTGTTTAGTAGGTTAGACACGGTAACTATAATAATTATATCGCAGGGGCTGGTTAGAAGACGGCCATTTATTTTAAATAAATTAATTATTTAGTTTACGTAGTTCTAGCAGACGCCTGACATGAATTCTGTAGCAGAGCCTCCTGGAGAGTATTTCCAGCTCGGTGAGAAGTTTCTGGTTTGATGGTATCAGATTTCCATCGGCTAGCTTAATTGGTGCAGTCTATTATAAGTGCGACTAGCAATTGTCGTGTAGCAATGGTTTCCCATACGTGCGTTCCTAACTGGTCTGCGACGAGGGCGTGTATATCCTGTATGAGCTTCACTCTACTAGAAATGAGTGCTGGACATCTGATAATCATGAGAATCCGGTCTTCTGGTTCGAGTCTGCAGAGTGGGCATTTGCTATCTACTTCATATTTATTGCATTTTGCCTTATTTGATTGAAGAGTATATGTTCCCGTTAATATTCTGGCTTTGGTGATACCTCTTTTGACATCAGTTGTGTTGGAATCGACGGTGTCCCAGACTGGGTGTGTTTGTCCAATACTAAGCTTGTCTATATTACAGTGGTCGAGTGTTGATCGTTGTTTTGCATCTTCGGAAAGTACCTTCGACCAATGCGATGTAACTGCAGACCTGGTCGTCGCTTCCATCGGGCCTTTGTGTATTGTGGGAGTTCCTCTATTGTTGGTAGTCCATATAATATCAGTCTATCTGCTGCGACCCTAATGAAGCTGCTGTTGCTCTTAAGGGCTGTCTGGCGTTTTGTTATATAATTCAGTTTGCTATTTTTCGAGCTGGTAATTGCGTGAATGAGACTGAGCTGTCGTTTATGAATTTCACCTTCGATGGGCAGTGCGCCAATGAGTAGTGGGACTGCTGAAGTAGCTGTTCTCTGTGGTAATGACTGGATATTCTTGAGAGTTTTGTTGTGGAAGCGCTCAAGTTGGTTCAGCTGTGTTTGAGAAATAGGTAGGGTCTCAAGGCTGTATAGAAGTCTTGGGAGAACATACATCTGATATATTTTGTATGAAACCTTTGGGTTGATGCCATTCGTGCCGTGAACACTGGTCCTCATGAGGGCGTATAAAGTTCTTTGAGCTAGCTGTATCCGGTCATCAATATTTGTTCCCGTCTCATTTTGGGCAGTTCTAGTCAGTCCAAGGTGTGGGGCTTGTTGTAGTGTAGACAGTTCTTTCTCTCCTATGTACCATTCAGCCGTATTTTCCAGTTTTCTAGAGGTGTTATTTGTTACTCTGTGGATGATTGCTCTTTTTATCGGATGGATATGGTAACGGTGTTCCTGTGAGTAAGAATATGCATGGTTCAGCATGGCTTGTAGTTCTTCTGGACAGGATGATATGAGAAGGACGTCATCCGCACAGGTTGGACAGCCGATATAAGTTGTTCCTATGTGTTTTCCAAGGGACTCAGATTCCAAATCTAATAATAGTTCATTTATGTAGGTCTTGTAGAAATGTGTGGACAGTATTCCGCCCTGTCTAACTCCCTGTTCTATCTTCAAACTCTCGCTAACTTCACCGAACCATTTCACCTTTCCGGAGAGGCCACTGTACATATCCTGTATTATGGACCATAGACGAGTGTCAATACCTTGGTGATATAGTTTTTTTTCAGTAAGATCTGATGGTGGACAACGTCAAAGGCCTTCTGGCTGTCTAAAGTGGCTATATATAATGGTTCATTTTGTGCTTGTGCATCTGCTACTGCTTCCGAAAGTAGTACTGAGGCTATGGCAGGGTATAGGCCTTTCGTAAAACCGTATTGTAAGTCTGATTTTCTTTGTTTAGCTCCACTAGTCTATTCAGTAGTACCACCTCAAATACCTTACCCAGTACAGATGTAATGGTTATACCTCTATAATTATCCATGTACAATGGGTCTTTTCCTTTTTTATGTACAGGTGTAAGTATTCCTGTTTTGAAGGATTCCGGGATTCGTCTCTCGACCATGATCTTGTTAAAAATATATACCATGACTGGAATAATGGAGCAGCCTGCATATTTGAGGTGTTCTGTGCTGTAATTGAGAACTCGTCTGCGGCCTTGCCGGTATTCAGTCTATCAATGGCGGTCTGGACTTCATCACCAGTAACTTGAATATACTCACTATCTGTATCTTGAAGTTCTGCGATTTGACTAATCAGATCCACTTGGGTATTTGTCAGTGAGAGGTATTCAGCTTGGAAATTTTCATGGTCCTTTGAATATGCAATATGTTTTTATTTGTCCATGGCGATAAAATGCTCTGGTAATCGACATTTTCATAGCCACACACTGTCTACTGCGTTCCAGCATCATGTCTGCACAGCAACAACAACAACAAAATCGTTGGTGATTAGGCTACTTCTTTTATTATTGCAAACTCTGTCCTGCAATAGCATTGTCACAATGCTTGGAGACATTAGTCATGGAAAAGAAAGATCAAAACTCATTTTTGTCAAAGGTAACTCTTCTTCACTGTTTTCCAATTAGGCAAATAAACAAATGTACGCCAGTCCCCAGTGTTCGTTGGTGAACCTGTTCGTCCCATAATAATAATTTACGCATTAGGCGATTCGTGCATATACAGATTCGTACATGAAACTCATCTTTAAGTGGACCAACCTTCATGTATAACTTGGTTTTTACACCTTCAAAATGTGGTATCTATAAATCTAGTAGCCCATCTGTCAATTGGTGAATCAAATTTCGCCTTTATTCCAGTTTTGTCACACTTTATGTGTTATAATAACTGCTCGAAATTACCCGTGTGGGTGTGCAGCAGTATAAAGAGATAGATAGATAGTTTTGATTCACCAAATTACTTAAATTTTCACATATGGCTGAATCTTGACAAAATACAGGGCAAGTTCAAACGGGTAAGGTGGCGAGTGTGACACAATTGGCATCCATGTGTTTGGGGGCACATGTCAGGGCATCGCTAGCCAATTTGATTCTGCTGGCCCAACCAATTTGAATGAACATCGACTCGCACATTCGTAGAAAGTCAATATCGGTAAACAAAGTTGTTGCTACCTAAACAGACACTGGCAAGGATTAACATTTTCAGTATACAACATTATACAACTTGTATGATATATTCAGTCTGCTTGCTGATGAATTTGTAGCTGCCACCCTAATCAGGTTATCATCAGTATAACAGCAGAGCTCCAGATAAGGTGCGTATTGGCTTATTTTACGCAATTATTTTAGCTTAATACGCATTGATTATCAAAAGTGGGAGTACACAATACGCACAGCAATGTGAAAATACGTATTGATTTTAAAATTGAGTAGTGAAAATACTGTCATAAAGTTGAAAATTCACTTAGTTGAGCTGCAAAAAGCTTTTTGCAGCTCAAATAAGTGAATGTTTAATTTTGTAATTTTTATCATTTGTTCCGTATTTAGTATTAAAGGACGAAAATCAATCATCTATTTGTAAAAGTAAAATACATGTACGAAATGATTTTGAGATCAGGGATCTTGGGTTAGTAGACGCTAAGCAAGTATTGGTACGGCAAAATACATAATACTTACAACATAGCAGAATGATGTTAAGGAAATCTTCTTCATGGTGTAGATAAAATTTAATAATACTTACCGTCAAAAATACTTTGGAATGAATGTCACTTTTCTCATGCTCATTGTGTTTATTTCAGATAGTGTTGAGCAGAGTGGACGGCCACTACTTATTAGTATCCTCTGCAGTCTGTCCCAGAGGTAGGTACAGTTATGGTTAGACACCACCAAATAGTTTTACTATATAATTTAACCGAATGCCATCCAATAAGGCCAGTCTCTCCTACTTTCACTATTCGTATGGATGCTGTGGGACCCACTTGTACATGACCTGCAGCCAGTCTGTACTGGTTCTGCATGAACTAAACAATAGGTTCACTTACTCCTAAGAAAGAAAAATCCAACCTTGTCATATCCTCCAATAAAAATTGTGTACATTTTTTGGCCACGGAAACTCCGTTTACATCAAGTGACCAACAGGGTCAGTGTTTTCTTTTAAATGCTACAAATATGCTGAAAACTGGTGTTGAAGGCACCCCAAAATGTTCCTCAAGTGAAACTGGGTAGTAATGGATCAAGATTTGCAAGCAAACGGTGTCTGTGACCTCAAAACACCCGCACTATTTTTTTTATACCGGACTACTTTTGCATACACCCTGGGCGGTTTCGCACCATTTGGTGTCTTCTAACCTATAAGTGTACCAGTCCCACTACAAATCATTCTACAATATTCACTATTCAAAAAGTAGCTTCTATTCCTGGATACAGTACCAAGTTTGGAGCAAATATCTCAAATGGTTGTCACACAGCAGCTGTGTAACTCCACCATGTGACTGTCCACATTCTGCCTTAATTTGAGCTACTACAGAACTATGGAGAATTTTAATAGATGATGAATTAAAAGCACAAATCTCCATAAAATCACATAACATTACCCTAAATAGTGTTATAGCTAACCATTCTACATATACAGACTCATCACTGAAAATATACCAACATGTATGCCACTCTGGAATGGTCGACAGACGAAAGGGTACTGGCTTGGAACGGTCAGTCAAGAAATTTGCTTTATAACACAGGAGGAAAGGAAAAACAATGTTTTCTGAGTACTAGTGTCTTGGTACTATACCGATATGCGAAAACAATACACTTACGCCTAATTTTGGCAAATTTTGGAACAGCGTCGCGATGTCGCGCCACTTTCCATAACTTCTTAATTGTCCATCAGCAAGCCAATATCAATGAAAAAAAATGAAAAACACACTAATCATCACTGTTTCGGTGTATATTCTGTCACATTCCAAGCCCAATCACCTACAGGTAATTTGCATACACTGGTTTATTATATTTCACTAAATAAAGCTGAGAAATCAGATTTTAGAAGATTTTGAAGCCGATAACTGTCCGTCTGAGATACAAAAAGAACAAATATGTTGCATCGCGGAGTCCGCTCGATTATTCTTGTCGCAGTAACTTTAAATTAAATTATGTTCCCAGAGACATAGCTACAAGAAACATAAACTTCCAACTTCAAATTCTACAAACAAACATATCTCACATAGGGCCTAGGCACACCTTATAGTTAGCACCACCTAAATAGTTTTACTATATAATTTAACCGAATGCCATCCAATAAGGCCAGTCTCTCCACTTTCACTATTCGTATGGATGCTGTGGGACCCACTTGTACATGACCTGCAGCCAGTCTGTACTGGTTCTGCATGAACTAAACAATAGTTCACTTACTCCTAAGAAAGAAAAATCCAACCTTGTCATATCCTCCAATATTGTGTACATTTTTTGGCCACGGAAACTCCGTTTACATCAAGTGACCAACAGGGTCAGTGTTTTCTTTTAAATGCTACAAATATGCTGAAAACTGGTGTTGAAGGCACCCCAAAATGTTACTCAAGTGAAACTGGGTAGTAATGGATCAAGATTTGCAAGCAAACGGTGTCTGTGACCTCAAAACACCCGCACTATTTTTTTATACCGGACTACTTTTGCATACACCCTGGGCGGTTTCGCACCATTTGGTGTCTTCTAACCTTATTGTTGCAGAAACAATGCATCAAATACTCCCATATCAGTCGTAGCATGTACGGATCCGATGACACTGGAATATTTGCAGTGTTACTTGTCCACAACGAGGTACAGCATAGCTCCAGATAAGGTGTGTATTGGGGTATTTTATGCACTTATTTTTGCAGAATATGCACTGATTATCTACAAAATACTCGCACCAATGTGACAATACGCATTGATTTTCAAATTGAGTAATGCAGCTCAAATAAGTGAATTTTTAAATGTGTGTTTTTTTCATCATATGTTCCCTATTTGATAAGGAAGAAAATCAATAATACATTTGTAAAAGTAAAATCTGGGGGTATAATACAAAACTTATCTGGAGCTCTGGGTACAGTAGTCAGATTTTTTATGCACACCACGACTCCATGCAACAGAAATGCGGGTCATACTGCATCACTCTTGGAAGTTCTGTATGTCCATCCATTCATATGTCCATGTTCATTTACGTCTAAATATTTGAAAGAGTCTCATAGCTGCAATATAATATTTGGATATTTGATACATGGTCAGTAATGTGATACACAGCATTAACAGGACCATAGAGCTCCAGATAAGTTTTGTATATAAAGAGTATAAGACCCCCATATTTCAAATTCAATGCGTATTTTACTTTTACAAATGTATTACATGTATTGATTTTCTTCCTTATTAAATAGGGAACAAATGATAAAAAATAAAACAAATTTAAAAATTCACTTATTTGAGCTGCAAAAACCTGATTTTTGCAGCTGAACTAAGTAAATGTTCTTTAAATTTTATTACAGTATTATCACTACTCAAATTTCTGTGAGTAATTTGTACTCTCACTCTCACTTTTGATGATCAATGCATATTCTGCTAAAATAAATGCTTAAAATACGCCAATAAGCACCTTATCTGGAGCTCTGCCACCATGACCTTGGTTTACCTGCACACGGTTGTTATTCATTTCCTGCCTTTCGAGTCTTATCTTTTCTGTAATGTTTCAGAGTGGAGAAGGTTCACATTATCGGCTTCGAGAGAGATCCTCGTTACCTGTTGCAAGTCGTACCAGAACATTTGCTCAAGCGGTACAGTATAGCCTCTTAGCCGGTCATGCAGTAGCCCATTTCACCAACATTGCAACGTATACTTATCTAGCAAAGTATACTTTCAGGAAGTAATCATTTATTTTTCCCGAAATCGATTATTTCATATAGAACTAACAACTGCATATATTTAATGATTCAAAGTATGCAGAATTATTATACTGAATTTATTACATTATCACAGCCAACATGGCTGTGATAATGTAATAAATTCAGTATAATAAAAATTAATAAATTTATCCATAAATTGATAATTTCTCCCTCAAAGTATACTTTGCTAGATAAGTATACTTTGCAATGTTGGTGAAATAGGCTACAGGTCTCATGGTTACTTTAATTTAGATCATGGATTTCACTGTTGTGATATGTGGCTGTGGTTGGCGAAGTGGGGCTTGTGGGATTTGTGACCAGTGACCAGTGTAGCTCTTGATCAAATAACACAATACTACAGCCAGTAGCCTATTTCACCAACATTGCAAAGTATACTTATCTAGCAAAGTATACTTTGAGGGAGAAATTTTCAATTTAAAGATACATTTATTAATTTTTATTTCCTGAATTTATTACATTATCACATTTGATAATGTAATAAATTCAGTATAATAACTCTGCATACTTTTAATCATCAAATATATGTAGTTGTTAGTTCTATATTCAATAATGCATTTTTGGAAAAATAAATTACTCCCTCAAAGTATACTTTGCTAGATATTAAGTATACTTTTGCAATTTTGATGAAATTGGCTACTGATATTAAAGGACATATGCTGTTTTTCAGAAGCAAGATGAATATTCCTATCATCCAATGACTGAATGGCGAACAGTGCAGACCCTGATCAGACTGCTGAGGCAGGCACAGGCTGATTGGATCTACACAGTTCGTAAAACCCATCAGCCTCATTCCTCAAATGAACACATTTTCTTGATAAATTTATTTCAAATGCTGGAATTATAAGGAATGAATGGCCTTTTTGTTGAATTTATCGGGGGTATAAACTTGGAAAAGTCGCGGGAATACTGGACGAGGCCTTCCGGCCTTCGTCCAGTATTCCCGCGACTTTTCCAAGTTTATCCCCCGATAAATTCAACAAAAAGGCCATTCATTCCCAAAATATCCCCAGATTTCAAATTCAAGGCGTATTTAACTTTTACGAATGTATTATTGAGTCTCTTCCTTATTAAATAGGGAACAAATGATGAAAAATAAAACAAATTTAAAAGTTCACTTATTCGAGCTGAAGAAAATGAATAATCCATTTGTAAAAGTAAAATACGCAAAGATTTTGTAATCAAGGGGTATAGTACGCTTTAGACACGAAGCTTATCTGGATCTCTGATTTATGCTTTTCTGTCTGAAAAAATATGTGATTTGATCACCCATTTGAACTTTGTTCTTGTAAGGACAGTTCAAACGAGTAGTCACAGCAGACACATTTATTGAGAAATAATAAACAAAGTATGTTTTCTCGACAGCAAAATGTTGTACATTGTATATTCAAACAGGAAGTTAAGAGTATTTCTCAGATAGTCAGTATCTGAAGCTAGCCAGTCACCTTACATTTCTTCATCTCTTATGGCACACACCTGAAACTACTACGTGTGGATTTGACTGGATAAATGGGGCTTATGGCTTTTGCAACCAGTGTAGATCCAGATCAGCCTGTGCATCCGCACAGTCTGATCAGGATCTGCACTGTTCGCCATTCCATCAATAAAACACCCGTCATGCTTCTAACAAGCAAGTGCCCCGTGCAGGCACCGGGGCGGGATCAACTGATCCTGAGAATAGTGCTGCAGTAGCCATTGCTTGTCGTAAAAGGCGACTAAACTGGCTTAACGATTGGGTTCATACTTTCCGGAACCCACTATACCGGATTTGGCCCTCATGTACATTTTTGGCTTTCTTGTATGTGAGAGTTGAGTCAGGCTATGCCCCATATATAAAAGTAAGATTAGCGCTAATCATATTACTTTTAGGGGATGGGATAAATGATGCTGGTGTGGCGAGGGCCTGGCACCAGATCAGGTTGTACTAATTTCAGGACTGAATATATATTTTGATTATAAATATTGAGTTCTGAAGTTGGGATTTACCCCCCTCGGACAGGTGGATACAGGACACGACCCCGTTGACCCCTCTGCGTGTAGACTCCCTGAGGCTTGTACCTCTGTCAGAAAAGCAGACGTTAAACCCCTATTCACTCACTCACTCACTCTAACAAGCAATATATATCGTTATCAGGCTATGGGAGTGTGCTATTTGATCAGGAGATACACTGGTCACAAATCCCATAAGCCGCATTTCTCCAGTCACAGCCACATATAGCATTTGGTCATTATAATTTTTCTTATTTGCAGAGTTGTCCTTCATGATGGGTCACGTGACATTCTTGGGTGGCAAAACTTGGACGGTCTGAACTTGGACACAGATCTAGTGAAGTACCTTCAGGAACAGCCCAATAACCATAGCAACGCTGCTGTTGCCGTGGTGATAGATAGCCTCAGTCCGATGTTGCTTCATCGGCCTCCGCCTTACACGTGCCAGACACTCGCTAGACTGATGTCTGCAAAAATACAAGGTTATCTTCCGTTGCTTTCTTGAATGGACGTAACACCTCAACCAACAAACCAACCAACCAACCAATCAATCAATCAACCATCCATCCACCAACCAACCAACCAACCAACCAACCAACCAACCAACCAACCAACCAACCAACCAACCAACCAACCAACCAACCAACCAACCAACCAACCAACCAACCAACAACCATCCATCCATCCATCCATCCAACTAATTAATCGTAAAATCATATTGGCTATGGGTTCATGCAGTGGAACCTCTTTTAATCCAGACAACCTGGGAGGTTCCCAGGGTGTCCATTTTAGATAGGTGCCACTATAATCCAGGGGCCCGTGTCACTAAACTTTGTATGACTAAAATGTTCGCAAGTGCAAATTTAGGGTCGTCTGGCAATTTCAATTGATGGATTTACATTTATAGAGCATAGGCTGCATATGCAGCCTATGCTCAATAAATGTAAATCCAATAATTGTTTACAAGAAAACAATGCTAATGAGGACTATCATAATTTTTCACTTACGAACATTTTAGTCGTACAAAGTTTAGTGAAACGGGCCCCTGATGCCCCGAGACAAGGATATCTGTATAGTCGAGCCCATGTGAGATTTCCTCGTCTCGCCCTACACGTGCTTGTCTCACAATTAGCAACGATAAAGTTTCTAATAGGGCAAGATTAAGGCTAATTTGTCTTACAATTACCTCCTACATCAAATAATGAATATGGTTGATGTTTATTGTTTTCAATGGTTGTTGACGTGTTTATTATCACGTCCTAGCGTAATGACGTCGTTTTAATTTTGATGACGTCAGCAATGTGCAATATACTTTTTGGCGTCGACAGCTGTATGGCGATGACATCGAACATTAATTTGATAATAATTTGTAAACGATCTACTGAACTGGCATTAGCATCCAATCCGTGGGTGAAAACTTTGTTTTAACCCATTTGTTGACATGGCGAACAAAGTCGCATAAATTCAGAGCATTAAAAGTTGATTCTTATTCTGGGTCAGATAAATAATTTGAGATGCACAAATATGTTCTATATAGGCCTAGGGGCGAGAAAAAGTATCCATTATAGGCACTGGTGTGGGACTAAGAGTATTCCATATACCGTATTTAGCCGTGTATTACGCACATTTTTTCAGCCCCATTTTTGTCGTGCCTGCTTTAGCAGAAGCGCGACTATAGTCGTCGTATTTTCCGTCGTCGTCCGCGTCGTCGTCGTCCGCGTCGTCCACGTCGTCCGGTTTTTTTGTAAGGCAAATGCGTTAAAGTTATTGTTTTTTCACAATATCTCTTTAACCCCTTGCCAGACATTGATAATATTTCACATCAATGTTTGTCTAGGGATGATGCTTCATTACGCACACCCCCACATCCAAATTATCAAGGTCAAGGTCATTTATTTACTTGTAATGTTCACCGGTTTTGTAACAGAAATACGGAAGTTATTGTTTTTTGCACAATATCTCTTTAACCCCTTGCCAGACTTTGATAATATTTCACATCAATGTTTGTCTACGGATGATGCTTCATTACGCACACCCCCACATCCAAATGATCAAGGTCAAGGTCATTTATTTACTTGTAATGTTCACCGGTTTTGTAACAGAAATACGTTAAAGTTATTGTTTTTTCACAATATCTCTCTTTAACCCCTTGCCAGACACTGATCAATGTTTGTCTAGGGATGATGCTTCATTACGCACGCCCCCACATCCAAAGTCTGAAGGTCAAGGTCATTTATTTCCTTGTAATGTTCACCGGTTTTGTAATAGAAATGCGTTAAAGTTATTGTTTTTTCACAATATCTCTTTAACCCCTTGCCAGACTTTGATAATATTTCACATCAATGTTTGTCTAGGGATGATGCTTCATTACGCACACCCCCACAGCCAAAGTCTGAAGGTGAAGGTCATTTATATCCTTGTAATGTTCACCGGTTTTGTAACAGAAATGCATTAAAGTTATTGTTTTTTCACAATATCTCTTTAACCCATTGCCAGACTTTGATAATATTTCACATCAATGTTTGTCTAGGAATGATGCTTCATTACGCACACCCCCACATCCAAATTTTGAAGGGCAAGCTCATTTATTTACTTGTAATGTTCACCGGATTTGTAACAGAAATGCGTTAAACTTATTGTTTTTTCACAATATCTCTTTAACCCCTTGCCAGACATTGATAATACTTCACATCAATGTTTGTTTAGGAATGATGCTTCATTACGCACACCCCCACATCCAAATTATGAAGGTCAAGGTCATTTATTTCCTTGTAATGTTCACCGGTTTTGTAACAGAAATACGTTAAAGTTATTGTTTTTTCACAATATCTCTTTAACCCCTTACCAGACTTTGATAATATTTCACATCAATGTTTGTCTAGGGATGATGCTTCATTACGCACACCCCCACATCCAAATTCTCAAGGTCAAGGTCATTTATTTACTTATAATGTTCACCGGTTTTGTAACAGAAATGCGTTAAAGTTATTGTTTTTTCACAATATCTCTTTAACCCCTCCCTTGCCAGACATTGATAATATTTCATATCAATGTTTGTCTAGGGATGATGCTTCATTACGCACACCCCCACATCCAAAGTCTGAAGGTCAAGGTCATTTATTTGCTTGTAATGTTCACCGGTTTTGTAACAGAAATGCGTTAAAGTTATTGTTTTTTCACAATATCTCTTTAACCCCTTGCCAGACTTTGATAATATTTCACATCAATGTTTGTCTAGGAATGATGCTTCATTACGCACACCCCCACATCCAAATTTTGAAGGTCAAGGTCATTTATTTACTTGTAATGTTCACCGCATTTGTAACAGAAATGCGTTAAAGTTATTGTTTTTTCACAATATCTCCTTAACCCCTTTCCAGACATTGATAATATTTCACATCTGTGTCTACGGATGATGCTTCATTATGCACACGCCCACATCCTAATTCTGAAGGTCAAGGTAATTTATTTACTTGTAATGTTCACGGTCAAATGCCTCGGCAGGCGCGACACCGCTTCCGTGGCGGAATTCTTGTTAATCCAGAAGTCACCCTGCGCGTTATAAGTAGGAACATTAATTTCAAACTTTTTTTCCAACTGATTTTTTACGCAAACAAAACAAGCCCGTAAACGGAAATATCAATTTTTGACAGGTGTCCGCTATGACGTTGAAATACGCATAGTGTGAAACAAGAGAAAAGGAATCAATCGATATGAATGGGTGCGGTAAGTATAGATTGATGGTAAATTGGTATATTTTGGGATTTAATATAGCCAGGCTCGTAACATAAAGAGGCGACGTGTATTAGTAGTCCAGTAATCAGTGGCACAAATACACCAGAGTAGTGCACTTCCGGCGGGAAGCACCAAATTTGGCATACGGGGGTTTTCGGGTATGCTGAACAAAATGAGTCGAGGAGACAATCGATAAAATTACTACTTCCGGTTCAAAATGGCGGATTTCAAAATGGCCGTCAATCAAATTTTCTTTGCCTGTAGCTTGACCTGTGATGCACGTAGAAGCTTGATTTTGGTGGCTACGCTCATGTTTTCGGGTCAGGGAATACGATATTAGCAATATTAAACTCATCGGCGCTTTAACATTTGGTGGAGGCAGACATCTTGGATTTAAAAAAATTTTGTTGTCCAAATATCGATAATTCTGACTCAGCGTGGCTATTATTTCCGTATATTATATAACTGGGTATGCAAAGTTATTACAACTATAATAATGTGTATAATGCATTCAAGTTGGAACGTTGTGCTGAAGCAGTGATCGTTTTTTTTTTTACATATTGCACCATGTCAATTTCGCATCACAAATTCCGTCTGAATCGCATGGATGAAAACGTGTAAAGTAGCAAAATATAGCATGTACTCGTATATGTTTACGTTTATCTTATAACGAACAAATAAACATTCTACCGAGAAGGCATGTTATATTATTGCGGAATTATTACCGATATAAGCCACCATACTTTTTTTACTGCATGTATCATTCTCCAACTCACAACAACAACAACAACAACGGCAATAATATCGCTTTCCGTAGAAGAACAGGCATCTAGCATGAAGAAATCTGGACCAGAAGCAGGTGAGATGACTTTTATTGATCACATTTTCACCAATATAGGCGACAGTTATGTGTGGATGTACATACGGTTTTATTGCAGACGACGTGTCACCTGTGTCATGTGTTTTCGTGTTTATAAAATAGCAATTGAAAACGGTTTAAAATGTGTCTAAACCTGATAAACTGGTGAATAATTATTGTACAGTCCAATTATTGATACGTAGATGAAAAAATAAATAAAAAATAACATACATAGCAAGTTCTGCCCAAATTATAATGTATGGAAGCCCATGTCGGCCATAAGAAATTAAAAAAACAAAAACGTTTCCATTTTTATTGTTTCAGCTCTGGACACGGCTGCAGGTGACCATCATCGCCAACAGACCGACGACACACCGGAAGACGTCTTACTCGCAAGATATTAACCAGGACTGTAATGCGGTGCAATGACGTCACTAACACTTACTCCATCCGATACAAAGACTACTGTGACTGACTGGTCGTTATGTGTCATCTGTCAAGCATCGAGTGATGACAGTTATTGTTAGATCCAACGAAGAATCCAATTGCTGCCAACAGATACACTGGATATCGGACTTTGGCGACAAATATCAGATATTGAATGACTTAGACTCTCTACCCCTTCTCATAAATATTGCCAGACTCGACGATGGATCTGGTATTGCTAATACACTCACTAGAAACATTGCTAAATGGCATAAATCGTGTTATTCATCTTGTAATAAAACACATATTGACAGAGTCCGGAAGCGGAAAGCTGAACATTTTACCGAAATCCATTCAAAACACCACACTCCTGTTAAAAATAAACTCCGTAGAAGTTCTTCTTTCGATAACTCCGATCAGACGTGTTTCATATGTGACAAGCCTATATCAAAGGGCCAGAACTATCAGTACCATAGAGCACAAACACTAAATGTTGGTAGCAATGTGTCATATATGGCTACATGTGTTAGTGATACTAAGCTGGAATCTAAACTTACCTCTGGAGACTTGCCCGCTAAAGACGCACACTATCACAAATCTTGCTTGACAAATCTACATACAAGATACAGATCGTATTTACGACAGCGAGTGACCACTCAACAATCGGATGACGTAACGCCAGAAGCAGTGGCATTGGCTGAATTGGTAGCTTATATTGAAGACGTACACCAGTGTGATGACAATCCTCATACAATTTTCAAACTTCACGACCTTGTTGATTTGTACAAACAGCGCATTCGACAACTCACTGGTGATGAACCACGGTATATCCACGCGACTAGAATAAAAGACAAACTCATCGCTTTAGTGCCAGGTTTAGAGGTCAACAAATCAAAATCCAATGATGTGATCATTTCATTCAAGGACGATATCGCGGATGCATTGCTATCAAATAGCCAGTTCAACAAGGACAGTGATGCTGTCACCCTCATGAGGGCCGCACAGATTGTACGCGGCAAGCTGTTCCAGGCGAAGAACTCATTCTCAGGATCGTTAATTGACTCCGACTATAGCTCCCTTCCATCATCTTTAGTAGCGTTGGTACAGTTGCTATTATGTGGAACAAAATATCAAAAGCCTGTCGTCTTCCAAAACACAAATGAAGAACGCAATATCGTCGATCTCACAACTGATTAGTTTTAATGCCGTGAAACGAGTTCACAAAGACAGTGTCACTGTAAGGCACGACCCAGATCGTGAGACGCCTCTTCCACTGTATATGGGTCTACTCATCCATGCCAAAACAAAAGAGAAAGCGCGATCTCATCGACATCATGTTTGAACGAGGTATATCTGTTTCATACAGAAGAGTCATGCAAGTATCGACAGTAGAAGCCAACAAAGTGATAGATCAATACAACCGTGATGGTGTTGTTTGTCCTACTGCTCTCAAGCATGGACTGTTTACAACCGGGAATCTGGACAACATTGACCACAATCCTTCATCAACGTCTGCACAAGATGCATTTCACGGCACTGCATTATCGCTATCACAACACACAACTCATGACATTTCTGGTATTACGTGTACATAATGAAACAGTTATTGAACAGTCCGAATCTAGAACAGTGAAACAATTACCAGATGAGTATACATATGTACCGCCACACAATTCCAACAGAGAAACCGACGCCATGTGAAACATATCGAACTGTTCCTTCAGATAACACACCGCTTGGTGTCGATGAGACCCAACATTCAATGGCTAACGACAGTACTTGAACTCACGAACAAACACGAGCTGGACAAGAATGCGAAACATCATGGTCAGCATTACTTTGCCAATACACAGCAGTCGGTACCACGCCCCACAGCAATCACAAGTATGATGCCCATGTTTCGAGACTCCGCTCACACGTTAGGCATGGTAAAACATGGAATGGACCTTATTAGAAAATCAACAGAACACGTTAATCCCGGTCAGACTCCTGTCATAAACCCTAGACCAACCGTTATTCGCCCTTGCTAAGAAGGTGCAGTGGTCATGGTCATCTATATATGGAGCAGACAAATACATTGTACTACTCGGTGGACTCCATATAGAGATGGCCACACTCAGCGTGATGGCGACTGGCTGGAAGGGAGCGGGTGGACAGCTATGTTGGCAAACGCAAACGTAACCACCGAAGGCCGTGCTGAAAGTTTGCAGCGGGGTTCCGATATAGCTCGAGCTCAATGGGCACACCAAATAACGGCAGCGGCTCTGTTCATACTACAGATGCAGTCGTACACCACTGCTAAGGATGCGGCATCAGCTACTCGTTTGCCATTTCCAGATTGGTGTAAGGAGATGAAACGGAAATTCCCACAGTTCTGCTACTGGAGCAAAACACTACAACTGGAGCTTCTTTTCCTACAGTTCCTCCGCTCACAACGAGAAGGGAACTTCCAGTTGTATGTTGACTCTCTACAACAACTACTGCCATGGGTTTTCGCGCTAGACCACTACCACTACGCCAGGTGGCTCTCGGTTCATGTCGCCGACCTACTCCAGCTGGAAGTGACTAGTCCAAGTACATTCGTTGAGTTTCGGAAAGGGCATTTCGTAACACAGAAATCGAACCGCAAATTCTCTTTGATTGCCCATGATCAGATCCACGAACAACTAAATGCGGTAATCAAAGGGGACGGCGGTGCTATTGGCATCACAGAACACGAAGACGCATTGCGACGTTGGATGGTAGCAGGCCCAGAGATAACTGCAATACTGCACGAGTATCAAGAGTCTAACAAATCACAGACTGTAGACCATCAGACGAACAGACGAACAGACACCAAGCAGACAAACGGCATTCGCCACGGGTGTAACATCAATGGCACGTGTTATCGACGAAATGGGAAATCCATTCGCAGACGAAAGCGGTGAATTATACTCGTTAGACAGAAAGGTAATCATGCAAGATGATGTAGTTAAAAGTGTCCGAACAATAGAAGAAGTGGGTAAAGGTCAGTACCAACACTTTAAAGACAACAGACTCACCGGCAATGAAACGGCATTCTATGATACAATCAGTAAGAATAATTTACCGTTATTCAAATCCACTCAGAAGAAAATGTCAAAAACAAAGACAAAATTATCAAACATGAAAACCGATGTTGAACTATTTTCTCGTATGTACATTTCTTGCCAAACGAGAGATGGAAACCTGTCCACATTCTTTGAACACGAGAATCACTCATGGCCCCCATCATTAGCCACTGACAACATGCTGAAGCAGGGAAACAAATCTGACCTGGTGGAGTGCTTAGAAAGTCTTGCTCCTCGCCTATAGAAACACCCGTTGTTGACGTAAAGATCATTGACGGCGCAGCCCTGGTTCATGCATTAGATCCCAAGAAATCAACAGCAGTGTCAAATCATTTAGTGGCTATGCAGAACGGGTATTCATGCCGTATATTCAAAGAGAACTTAGAACTGCAAGCGGTTGGATGTAGTTTGGGACGTTTACGAGAAAAACAGTTTGAAAGCACATATTAGACAGAGTCGCGTGAAGGCCTCGCGCTCAGAGTAGCTGGTAACACATCCATGCCACGGAACTGGGCAAACTTCTTGCGTGTTGACTCGAATAAAACCGGACTCTCGCATATTTGGCAAGTGAAATCAAATGCAGTTCTGTTCCAGAAGGCAAGCTGTTGCTTTCAACAGACGGTGAAAATGTATTGTCATCTTCTGAAATGGATGTATCGGGGATTGATCGTTGCACACACGAAGAGGCTGATTACAGGATGCTGCTGCATGCCTCACATGCTTACCAGCAGGGCTACTCTCGTATCCTCATCCGCGCTACTGATACCGACGTACTGGTACTGGCAGTTGAAGCAGCCAGTGTTTTGGATGGATGTGAACTAGATTTCGATATATTCCTGCACATGCCATTGCCGCGGCTTTGGGACCTGAGCGGTCATCTGGTCTGCTTTTCCTACACGCAGTATCCGGTTGCGATACAGTCTCCTTCATCCATGGCGTAGGAAAGAAGACTGCCTGGCAAGTATGGCGCTCTCTACCGCAGCTTGGAACTTTATTCCACAAACTGTCTCATACTCCCGCATCTGTATCTGCTAGCGATATGGCCGAATTGGAACGATACTTCGTATTGCTGTACAGCAGGACGGCGACTTGGAACACAGTCAACGATGCTCGTCAGCACATGTTCGCACAGGGCAATCGGAAGCTAGATAACATACCTCCCACCGCCGGAGCACTGGAACAACATGTAAAGCGAGCAGCTACCAAGCGGGTCATGTTTGGGGACAGGCATTTATCCCGACACCCATCCTACCGTCACCAGAGAACTGGGGTTGGACGAATGAAGCCGATGGCAGCTGGTCGCCTATGTGGACATCTCCCTCCCAGAAGCATCAGAAGCGTGCCGCGAGCTGATAAAGTGCCGCTGTAAAAAGGGATGCTCTGGAAGATGCAAATGTGCCAAAGCAAGTCTTCCATGTACACAGCTGTGTCTGTGTCTTGGAATGTGCTCACACGATTGAATATCACATGGTAGATATTTGGAGATGCGCCGTATTCTGTAATGTTCTTACAAGTTGATCACGTGTGTTGGATAACATCCAATACGAACAATTAGCTGATCATCACTCTTGTAAGGTATACGAAACACTTCATTACGTTTGTCCTTTTCATTTCATATTTCATATTATTGACCATAAACATTCATGAAGAGATTCTTGAGAGAGAACAAAATCATTAATACAGTTATTATATAACCTGAAATTATATCGTCATAAACAGGCATATTATATCTAGTTTTCCCCGAGTATTATTGAACCGTGAACCTCATCAGTTGTGAGTTGTAATATAATAGCATTTCAGATGTTGCTAAATAAGACGGGAATCTACCTGCACATTCAGACAATACATGAATGCACTACTTACTACACATTCACACTGTCAGCACCAACTTCAGGTTTCAAGTTCCCAGATTTGTGGGTAAAAACACGTTTTGGCGGCCATTTTGTAATAAATTAAAGATGTCTGCCTCCAACGAATTATCCAGTGTTTTTATTATTGCTCTCATCGTATTCGGTGACCCAGAAAACATGGATAGAGCCACCAGAATGAAGCTTATAAGTGCCTCACATGTCGAGAAATGGTCAAATCAATGCTAGGTGGCGGCCATTTTGAAATCCACCATTTTGAACCGGAAGTAGTTGTTTTATCGATTGTCTCCTCGACTCATTTTTTTCAGCGTACTCGAAAACCCCTGTATACCAACTTTGGTGCTTCCCGCCGGAAGTGCACTACTTTTACCACTGATTACTGGACTATAGAGGAAATTTACGTGTTTTCTGTATTTACGCTGGTGTACCGATCTCATATCGGTCAAATGTTGCCTGTCGGGTATTGTTTGGTTGTACATTTTCAAAGTGACGTCACACGTCTGCCATTCTGTGAATAATTAATGAGGACAGATCATCTCAATCCCATAAGCGCTTGATGTAAGATTTTAGATGCTAAATCAAGCGTCGCGCACATTCAGATCACATTCGGTAACACTCGGTAATGGTCGTTTTTCGTTGCTAGGTGCCGACTGACTGTGTTACTATTTTTGTAAAGTATTGACGCATCAATACCTTATGACATGTGCGACCAGCATAGCCCCTGATTCATCTGCGCATACACTGATATGGGGCTATGCTGGAATGTCGTGTATTCAGGTAGTACCTATGTATATTGTTAAACCTAATCAATAAACAGTGGTGGAGCGCCGTGGCGTAATGGTTAGTGTGTCGGACTACTGATCCAAGGGTCGTGGGTTCGAGCCTGACTAGCGGCGTGCGTTGTGTCCTTGAGCAAGACACTTTATCCACACTGCTCCAGTTCACCCAGCTGTAAATGGGTACCGATAATTCGTAGTTGCTCTGTAAATACGAATTACCGGCTTCTCTCAAAAAGTCTCTACCTCCGTTCATTCTCCCATTCTTGGGAGACGGCATGCAAGGTCCTAGAGCCAGTGCCGCCGTTAAATATAAGCAAAAAAATAAATAAAAATAATTAAACAGTGAATACACACTATCTGTACCTACGTAGTTGTGGATGTGAACTCGGAATGCAATTTTCTTATACGTGACGGAATTTCCGCCGATTTTTCTTTTTTTTTGTTGTGTGCTATAGATGCGAACTATTTTTTTCCCTGATTTTTTCCCCCAAAATATAGATGCGCGTTGTACACCAGTGCGCGCAATACACAGCTAAATACGGTATACTCCGGTGTGTGACAAGGATATTCCACCCGAGTGGTCAGAATATGTTGTCAGAAACGAGGCTTTGCCGAGTTTCTGACGACATATTCTGACCACGAGGGTGGAATATCCTTAGTCACACACCGGAGTATATCTGGAATACTTTTTCTCGCATACCTACTAAGTCCAGAATCATGTTTAGCCATAGTACGCCATCAACGAACCACCATAGTATAATACTAACTTTTTTTCTCCAATACAATCTCCAATACAACCACTCAATCGCATTACCCGTATCAACAAATGGGTGTAAACAAAGTTTACACCAACACATTAGAGTCTCCTACATTGGATCGAAACATTTAACACATAACGGCCCAATAAAAATACGGTCTGAAGACGCCCATGACATGATGTGTAAACCCAATTACTACACACACAAAATAAATAGGACGCAGTACGAGACAAACTCATATAAATATTGAAAATAGACCATATATCCTCGATTCAAATTTGTACAATAATGTTTACAGAATCATTTTATGTTTTTATTTTGAGTATTTATTGCAATTCCGAGACGCTGTCTTCAATTACGCAAATATCAGTCCGCCGAAAGTTTCACTCCGACGGACATTTGTCATTTCAACACGTTGCCGTTTTCAAGAAATTCTTGCTCACTGGATTATTAAACAAATATTCCAATCACTATCAACTGTCACTATACATATGTTTGGGGAAGAATCAACAACATACGAGGTAAATATTTTGCTGTCAATCACATGTGTTTTTTTTCAATAATAATCATGTACAGGTATTCAGTATTCGGCCAACTGATTTACAGATGCCCCTTACACAACTCGTCCCACAAATTTACGCAAATTTGATAAAACTGGATAAATAATAATAATAATTTTTTCGGGGTACATCCGTCAGTGTTTTTTTTAGCAGCATGGCACCACAAAGCATGCTTTGTGGTGCCATGCTGCTAAAAAAAACACTGACGGATGTACCCCGAAATAGGTCTGTTTCATGTTTTTCTGCCGACAAACTTTTGGCTATTAAACACAATGTAAATACTTTTTCATCAATAACGAAAAAGTCACCATCCCCCAAAAAATTTATTTGATGAAATTCCATCAGATCTGATTTTTATACGACCGTTTTTTCTACATTATTGTATCCAATTCCCTATCATTTCTACTTTACACTCTACTTTTCTATCTCTGCCTAAATTAGTATACATGTTTAGCACAACGAGATGAAGAAATAATGCTATAGACTTTCAAATTCTCATTAATGTTTCTTGCCTTGGTGACAGCTTCACATTTCTGCATCTTCGCTGTCTGGCCCATATTCGACGGGCGTATTTTGTGACTTGCGGCACTCTTGTTGCCCCATTGAAATTCCCATAAGAAAGATTATTTTTTTGCAAAATTTTTGGAAAAATTTGGGGAGGGTGACTTGTTATTGATGAAAAAGTACTTACATTTAATTTTTTTTTTATTTAATATGTTTAATAGCCAAAAATAGCAAAACATGGAACAGACAGCAGTAACTCTGGTTACAGCAGCAGAGGTGGAGCAGATTGTTTGCCTGATCCACGGTGATCTCCATGACGACCACAGCCTCTCTCTGGTGGAGCACATAGCAACCACCATAGCAACGGTGCGGCCGCCGAAGGTGCCTCACTTCCTCATGTCGTGTAATACGCTGCACAAGAAAATCTCTGGCAAAGTGATCAAAATTGTTAGTGTACATGATCAGTAGCCTATTTCACCAATATTGCAAAGTATACTTAACTTGCTAAGTACACTTTGAGGGATTATTTTCAATGAATTTATTAATTTTTAGTACTGTATACTGAATTTATTACATTATCGCAGCCAAAATGGCTGCGATAATGTAATAAATTCAGTATAATAATTCTGCATACTTTTAATTATCAAATACATGCAGTCGTTAGTTCTATATGAAATGATGCATTTCAGGAAAAATAAATGATTACTCCCTCAATGTATACTTATAGCTACACAAGTATGCTTAGCAATTTTGGTGAAATCGGCTACAGGGGATGGGATCAAGTGGAGGGGGTTTCTTCCCCTGACCACCTCATATGTTCAGAGCTCCAGATAAGGTGCATATTGGCGTATTTTACGCACTTTCAGCCGAATACGCAGTGATTATCAAAAGTAGGAGTACAAAATACTCACAGCAATGTGAGAATGCACATTGGTTTTCAAATTGAGTAGTGAAAATTGCTTTTTGCAGTTCAAATAAGTGAATTTTTATTTTTATGCCACCGGGTTTCGAAGAAACGGGTGGCATATAGTGTTTGGACCGTCCGTCTGTCCGTCCATCCGTCTGTCTGTCCGGGCAAACATCAGGGGTTTAGGAGCTTAGGGTAAGGGTTAGTAACATAAGGATTCCTTTGAAGTTCTTTGAACTTATTCCGTTAGCCCATAAAACCTTTTGAAGTTTAGGGGCTAGTCCTTTGATCTTTTATATAGCAAATAGCCCATAAACCCAAAATGTTGGTACGTCCGTCCGTCCTTCTGTCTGTCCATCTGTCTGTCTGTCCGTCCGTCCGTCCGTCCGTCCGTCACACTTTTCGGTTAACCACTTTGTCACAGTTTCTCAAATATGCTGCAGGTGGCATCCGCGTTCGACAGACGCATTTCTTGTTGTTTTTTTTTTTATCATTTTTTCCCTATTTAATATTAAAGGAAGAAAATCTATAATACATTTTTAAAAGTAAAATACACATTGAATTTGAAGTATGGGTGTATAATACTCTTTAGACAGAAAACTTATCTGGAGTTCTGTATGTTAGCAGTTTGTAAAAAAAATACACGCTGTTGCTTTTGCTGCGCAAGTTTACGCAACATCTGTTATTCTGTTTGAAAGTTATTGAAAGAAAATTTACCAATAAGTTACCATGTAGATGAACGCTAGACTATATGGACAAACGTATATGGTCACGTATACCAATTTCTGAATTTTCCGAATAATATTTTGAAGATCTGCTATACTTTTGTAAATATTGTCCAATGTGGAAAAAAATTGCAGCACACATTCAGAATTTAATTAGTGATGGATTATGGCCTAGGGGTTAGAACACCTGACTTCCAATCCGGAGGTTGTGGGTTCAAACCTCGCCTTAGGCATCAATAATACTTTCATACTGGTCTGTCGGATGATACTTTTAAACTGTGGTCCGGTCTCTATATGACCCTAGCTGTTGGTGGGACGTTAAACCCTTTCACATTTTTTTCAGAATTACATGTAAATTGATGATCTGTGGCTAGACTGCTCGCAAATGTCTTCGGTCGCTTTTTAGGTTACCAAAGTATAAAGTTGACTTCTTAACCCATTACATGCGGAATACACCTTTACGGGTATGAAATATTTTATTTTTGTTATTTATCAATGAAAGTATATGTTGTGACCACTCATTTGAACCGTCTCGTCGAGACGGTTCAAATGAGTGGTCACAACATATACTTTCATTGAGAAATAGCAAAAATAAAATATTTCATACCCGTAAAGTTGTATTCCGCATGTAATGGTGGTCACGACATATATTTCTGAGCTCATATAAAGAAAATGGCGTATTCTCAGCATGAAATGCAACATCTCATCCATTACATTTACATTACATTTTTCATCAGTTTGTATATTAAACACGATGACTCTCACAACTTCACATTAGATTATTAAAACATATAAATCCCCCAAGTTTTGTATCATTTACGACTATCACTCACTACATGTACAATGTATTAACATTTCGCAAAGCTACACTTTATTGGTTAATACATTTTCTGATCCAGACGGAGCATTTCAATCTCGACGAGAGCTACTCGATAACAGACATCACAGAAATCAAATCAATGGACACAGCCTCACAGCTGCCGACAGATGTTTCGCAGGTATAACAATAGTTTGTTCCATCATTAGTTTAGTACCTTTAATGAGATACATTGTAATTGTATTGTATGGACAATTCTAAGGCAAATGTGAGTTCTGTAGCCGATTTCACCAACATTGCAAAGTATTCTTTTCTAGCAAAGTATACTTTGAGGGAGTAATCATTTATTTTTCCCGAAATGCATTCTGTCATATAGAACTCACGACTGCATATATTTGATGATTAAAAATATGCAGAATTATTATACTGAATTTATTACATTATCACAGCTATTTTGGCTGTGATAATGTAATAAATTCAGTATAATGAAAATTAATAAATTTATCCGAAAACTGAAAATTTCTCCCTCAAAGTATACTTTGCTAGATAAGTATACTTTGCAATGTTGGTGAAATAGGCTACTGGTCTAACCCTTTCATCTCTAAATATGTAAAATGGCATGTTCCATATAATTTTGAAATATTCCATTAATAAACAAAGGGGCATTGTTTCAAAGTCTTAACAAATAATGACAAACACTGTGTATCCAGATGAGCCGGCTCATAATGAGCCGGCTCATCTGGATCCACAGTGTTTGCAAATGCTGGCTTTATGGTCTGTGGGGTTAAAGTTATTGATCTGCAGAATGCCAGGTGGCAGATTGGACACAAGTTTCTCTGCAGATATTTGTAGACTTATTTTGCTGGATATGGTATGATAATTGTATACCGGTACATGCATACTTATAACTCTCAAGTTGAGTACTGTCAGTGACGAAGACCGGCATTATCTTCGGTGCAGCTAGATAGAGGCGGTTAATACAGAGGAAAGAAGTTGAAAGGATTAAATCTATCGCCATATAGTAATTTCCAATAACCTCCGAAGGGAAGCACATTTAATACACAGTGTTTTAAAGTCACTCTTTTTATTAAATTTTCTACCACATGGTCTTTATCAAAATAGTGTGAAAATGTATTGGCAGTCATGACGTCGTGACGTCCGGCTCATAGGACTGCCAATACATTTTCACACTACATGTATTTTGATAAAGACCATGTGGTCGAAAATTTAACCAAAAAGAGTGACTTTTTGTATCACCATATAATTTGATGTATCTTACCTTTGTTTTTCAGCATGATCCGACGGCCAATCTGACCTTTAACCTCTCGCTAACTGACCAGGAGAAAGAGGCAAGAAGTCAGGTGAAACTGCCGTACACCTATGATATAGACAGGTATGGCCACCAACATTCAGAGCTCCAGATAAGCTTCGTGTCTGAAGTGTACTATACCCCCTGAATCCAAAATCATTGCGTATTTTACTTTTACAAATTAATTATTGATTTTCTTCATTACTAAATAGGGAACAAATGATAAAAAAATATAACAAATTTAAACATTCACTTATTTGAGCTGCAAAAAGCAAACACTGTTTGCTTTTTGCAGCTCAACAAAGTGAATTTTCAACTTTATGACAGTATTTTCACTACTCAATTTGAAAATCAATGCGTATTTTCACATTGCTGTGCGTATTTTGTACTCCCACTTTTGATAATGAATGCGTATTCAGCTAAAATAATTGCGTAAAATACGCCAATACACACCTTATCTGGAGCTCTGTACATTCTATTAATGGTTGGTTCATTGCAATAACCCTAAATGTTTACACCTTCTATAAATTATAATGCAAACGCCCATTGACGTATTGCGTTTAGATCCTAATACTTGCATTAAACCCACGCGACGTCGCACGATGTTGATTGGTTAAAATATTTTCGACGTCATTAATCTCGACTACATTGCCAATAACGGCACGCTATTGACCAGCAATGTCGCGGTTACAGGAATTGCGATAAAATGACATAAAACAAGATTAGTCTTAATTTTAGTGCCATACAGTCGAACCAGTTAAAAATCCCCACATTCCAATTCTGCTCTTTATAAGACATTGGAATAACGGCCACCCTCGAGCAACTGTCAGCAATTTTCATTTCAGGCGGCATTTTTGTATGTGAACAGCGGCCACGTCGTGTTTTTGTCGGCAAAAAATAATAGTACCACAATCGCAATTTTTCTTTCATCACAATCTGGATTGCTAGATCATTTGAATTGCAGCTGGTCGTATCCAATTAGTCCACGATTACATTCGCTTACATCGGCACAACCCTCTTTGAAAACATTTACCTTGCCCATATTGGTCATTGTCATTTTGGCAACATTAAAAATGTTCCATTAAAAATATTGCATAAGGCCATTAACGGTAATACCGAAATGTATTCTGTGTCCTGTATTCCAATAGGCATCATGTATTAGTGTGCCTAAAATAAAACAGAGCTCCAAATAAAAATATCCGGCAAGGCTCAAGAATTTCTTTATTTCTCATCAGAAGTATATGTTGTGACCACTCATTTGAACCGTCTCGCCGAGACGGTTCAAATGAGTGGTCACAACATATACTTTGGTTCAGAAATAAGGAAAATAGATAGAGAATAGTAGAATAGTGCCGTGAATGGGAAAAAATATCTGGCAAGGCTCAGGAAACGGGATGGGCGAGGCTCTGCCGAGCACATCCCGTTTCCGTGGCGCGCCAGATATTTTTTCCCATTCACGGCACTCACCTACTATTCTATTTATCCCGTGAACACATACAAATGGCTGTAAAATGCAAAAATTGTATTGACTGGATATCAAAAATGTTTCACGGCACCGTGTTTCACGGCACATACGCACTGTGTTGACGGGATAAAATGCAATTCCACGTAAGTTAAAAAACTTCATCATTAGTTTGCAAGCTGTGTTTACACGATGTTAATACTAGCCAAACGTTTGTCGGCAGAAAAATGTGGAACAGACAGTAGATGTTAGGACACCATTTCTTTTGGGAAACCCTTAGACCGCTACACACAACAATTGTTGTCTGTTGTTGCTTTTATATGTTGCCTTATTTCTCAATAAAAACATGGTTTGACAGCACTTGCGAATCATTTCCAATGGAAATGATTCTGAAGTACTGTCGAAGCATGTTGTAAATTAATCTAAAGTGCTGTCAAAGCATGTTTTTGATGATAAAAATGGAAAATAGAAAATAAACAGCAGACAACAAAAAAGTAAGATAGCGGTGTAAGTGTTAATGTGTTTCCCAGAATAAATTCTGTGAATATTTAGGCCGGTTACGGTATACAATGTACTGTGTTTCAGACAAGACAAAACCCTGATCAAATCTGTGGGCGAGGGCAAGATATTTTACCAGCCTGACGAAGCTGACGACTTTGATGAAGAAGACCCCGATGATGACCTCGATATATGACCTTGACATTTGACCTGTATTGTAGAAATAAACAACCGAAAAGCCTTTAGCCAATATTGTTGGACTTTTTAAGTTCATATCTCGATAAATTTCAAACAAAATGTTTGTTTGTTTGTTGGGTTTAACGGCCTATCAACAGCTACAGTCATTTAAGGCCGGGTCAATGGGTTTAGTACTAAATCCCATATATTACCTGTACAAGTACATGCTCAAGTACATGTTCAAATGGGGGGAAAATCCCAGTCGGAACTGAATATTTACAATAAAAAAACTACATGTATATTCAGCCCTGAAATCATGATGCCAGGTCCTCGCCACACCAGAATCACTTGGCCACCTCCCAGAAGCATTAGGATCAGTAGTATTCTTACTACTTTTATAATAGGCAATAACCCAATTCAACTCCCAGGTAACAAAAGAGCCAAAGATAAAAACGTAACTGAGGGCCAAACCAGGCAAATCGTGATTCCTATTCAGTGTTTTTACCGGTAAACATGGTAAATTTTATCCTATATTTCATGCCTTTTCCAGATACTAGTGTATGCGGGGAGTCATTGGAGTTAGAAGTGACAAGAGATTGTCGGTTTAATGTTTGAAAGTGAAAACAAGTAGAAACTAAGCAACGTGAAGTCAAACTGAAAATTCAATTCTAATGTCAAAGATTCCCTTAGTTGATTTAACTCTGCATGCTGGGAAACTTGTGGGCTATAAATAGTTCAAAACTAGCGGACAAAAATTCATCATATTTTCTTGTATTTCTCACCGTAAATATCATGAATATGTCTTGGTATTTCATTAGAATGGAGTCCTGAGGACTCCATTCTAATGAAATTTCAAGACATATTTACAGAGAGAAATAAAACATATTCTCCTAATTCGTTTGGCGGATATTTTCGCCGCTAGCATGCAAAGAGTTGAGGGACATTACTTGGATTTTCCCAATAGCGGTAACCTATTTATTCAACTGGTCTATATGTTTGTTTGTTGGGGTTTAACGACCTGTCAGCAGCTAAGGTCATTTACGGCCGGGTCCATGGGTTTAGCATTAAAAATCCCATATATTACCTGTGCAAGTGTGGCGAAAATCCTAAAATCAGAATATTTACAATTAAAATACATATATTCAACCTTGAAATAAGAATAATGCTGATGCCAGGTCCTCGCCACACCAGAATCACTTGGGCCCCCTCCCAAAAGCAGTAGGATCAGTAATAATCTTGCTACTTTCATAATGGGCAATAACCAATTCCACTCCCAGGTAACAAAAGAGCCAAAGATAAAAAAGGTACCCGAGGGCCAAACCAGGCAAATAGTGATTCCTCGAAGGAGTGAGTGAGTGAATAGGGTTTAACGTCCGCTTTTCTGACATAGAGGTACAAGCCTCAGGGAGTCTACACGCAGACGGGTCAACGGGGTCGTGTCCCGTATCCACCTGTCCAAGGGGGGTAAATCCCAACTTCAGAACTCAATATTTACAATCAAAATATATATTCAGTCCTGAAATTAGAACAACCTGATCTGGCGCCAGGCCCTCGCCACACCAGCATCATTTATCCCATCCCCTAAAAGTAATAGGATTAGTGCTAATCTTACTTTTATATATGGGGCATAGCCCGACTCAACTCTCACATACAAGAAAGCCAAAAATGTACATGAGGGCCAAATCCGGTATAGTGGGTTCCGGAAAGTATGAACACAATCGTTAAGCCAGTTTAGTCGCCTTTTACGGCAAGCAATGGCTACTGCAGCACTATTCTCAGGATCAGTTGATTCCGCCCCGGTGCCTGCATGGGGCCGGATTCCTCGAAGGAGGAACCCCTACCGTTAATTTACACCGTCGTGTTCGCCCGACCAACCACTGGTCTATAGACTATACAGTATCGTTACCAATATGCACATGGAGTTGGGCTGCGTGAAAAATTACCGACAATAAATTCTACTGTACATAACGTTTATTACTTCTTTTGCACATCTACAACCATCATAAATTAATGACTTGCACACGAATAACAGAAATGCAGAAAGACTAAATAAATCGGCACACGGTAAGACATGCAGTTTGGAATTTGCAGAGATTGTTGACCAGATCGGGGCTGTGAGGCTTTTAACTCTTTCAATACTACAGACCTCTATCATAATGTTGAAAATTGGTGTAGATCCAGATGAGTCTGCTCGTAATGAGCCGTCGCATCATGATCTACACCATTTGTGGATATTTTTTTATTTCGATACGTGCAAGTTATAGACTAAATATGTAGCGGATTTCACCAAAATTGCTAAGCATACTTATCTAGCTAAGTATACTTTAAGGGAGTAATCATTTACTTTTCCTGAAATGTGTTATTTCATATAGAACTAACAAACGCATATATTTGATAATTGAAAGTATGCAGAATTATTAGTGAATTTATTACATTATCACAGTGATAATGTTTAAATAAATTCAGTATAATAAAAATTAATAAATCTATCGTAATAATTGAAAATTTCTCCCTCAAAGTTTACTTAGCAAAATAAGTGACCTTTGCAATTTTGGTGAAATAGGCTACTGATCATATCACCACAAGTTCAGTAAGTCTGCGTCATACCTGCATATACCAATTTGTAAGTCCTCATCGCACCTTCTCAAATATATACAATGTCCGCTAATGGAAGAGTTCAACCACCATTGTGAACGCTAATTTCTACAAAAAACTACAAGTATGGTCTAGAAATTACACAAATAACACACATTTATTGTTTGTTTGTTTCTTGGGGTTTAACTGCCTATCAACAGCTAAGGTCATTTAAGGCTGGGTGAATGGGTTAAGTACTAAATCCCATATATCACCCATACAAGTGTGGGGGGGGGGGGGTTAAAATCCCCAAATCAAAACTGAATATTTACAATAAATAACTATATATTCAGCCCTGAAATCAGAATAATCCTGATCTGGTGCCAGGTCCTCGCCACAACAGTCACTTGGCCCCCTCCCAAAAGTAGCAGGATCAGTAATAATCATACTACTTTTAAATGGGCAATAACCCAATCCAACTCCCAGGTAACAAAAGCGCCAAAGATAAAAATCGTGTGTAGGGGGTGGGGTGTGGGGGGGGGGTCACAATATATACATCTGTGGAGAATTAGAAAAAAGATTCCATTTTCAACAATAGATCAAACAAGACGCATATTTTGTCATCAAGATCGACAGAAGCACAAAATGATAATGATACATAAAAGTGTCGACCAGTTACAACATAGAGTGGAGATAAATTCATAAATTGCACATTCTCACTACATAATCACTAGATGATACCACAGGCGATTGACCCTCTCTCCATTCCATCGTTAGACGGGTCAATACTGATCTGCCTATACGACGGGTACTGGTCAAATAGCACAACACTCTGAAAGTAATAGGTTCTGCACTATTAATCGTACTACTATTTGTATGGGTATACCGTTAACCAGTAGCCGATTTCACCAAAATTGCTAAGCATACTTATCTAGCTAAGTATACTTTGATTGAGTAATCATTTATTTTTCCTGAAATGCGTTATTTCACATAGAACTGACGACTGCATATATGTGATGATTAAAAGTATGCCGAATTATTATACTGAATTTATTACGTTATCACAGCCAAAATGGCTGTGATAATGTAATAAATTCAATATAATAGAAATGAATACATTTATCCTTAAATTGAAAATTTCTCCCTCAAAGTGTACTTAGCAAGACGAGTATACTTTGCAATTGTGGTGAAATAGGCTACAGATTAACTCTCACAATGTACCCAATGGACTAACTGGGGATGACAGGATTTCCGGGAAGCATAAACTCTGTCATTACATTACCATTTGCTTGCCCTCGACAAAAGGGTGATTAGTGTGCCGGTCTATGGGCAGTTCGTTTGTTGGGGTTAACGGCCTATCAACAGCTAAGGTCATTTAAGGCCGGGTCAACGGGGGGTTTAGTACTAAATCCCATAGATTACATGTACAAGTACACGTTACATGTTCAAGTACATGTACAAAAGGGGGGGGGGATCCCAAAATCAGAACTGAATATTTACAATAACAAAACTATATATTCAGCCCTGAAAACAGAATAATCCTGATCTGATGCCAGGTCCTCGCCACACCAGAATCACTTGGCCCCCTCCCAAAAGCAGTAGGATCAGTAATACTCTTACTACTTTTATAATGTATATGGGCAGTATGGCGATAAGTTCAATTGCCTGTGGTGATATACGTGGCTTGTCACGTCAAAAAAGGCTTATTGTATTTTTGATCGGTGTAGATTCTCATCAGCTGGCACATGCATAAAATCCATGCAGATCTCATTAGTTGTGTTCAATTCATTAGGAATGTCTGCCAAATCATATAGCAAACTAAGTACGGTAGACCTGTAGCCAATTTCATCAAAATTGCAAAGTATACTTTGAGGGGGTAATCAATTATTTCATATAGAACTAACGACTGCATATGTTTGATGATTAAAAGTTATTATACGGAATTTATTACATTATCACAGCCATTTTGGCTGTGATAATGTAATAAATTCAGTATAATCAAAATTCATAAATTTATCCTGAAATTGAAAATTTCTCCCTCAAAGTATACTTTGCTAGATAAGTATACTTGGCAATGTTGGTGAAATAGGCTAGTGATTAACCCATTTCAGTCTAAGGGTACTATGATTTTTTGTTGAAAAAATCTCATTATTTTGTTCATTCATCGATAAAGGTATATGTTGTTACCACTCATTTGAACCGTCTCGTCGAGACGGTTCAAATGAGTGGTCAAAAGGTTCATGTGTGAATGCGCAGACCGATCTGTGGATACGCGGGTTGCACACTTATGAAGCCTCCTATTTTCATGGTCAAGGTCATACAATGGTTATACAATGCAATTCTGATTATAAATGGATATGTTATCGTGCATATTCTATGTACTGTGGAGATACCAGAAACATAGAATACTTTTATTCTATGTTTCTGGTGATATGGTTGTGACCAGTACTTTCTAGCTCACTTTTGCATCTGAAGTGTTTAACAGCCTGTCAACAGCTATGGTTATTTTAGGCTGGTGTAACGGCATCAAATCCCAAATTTCATAAATGTTTTCCGAAATCAACTGCGTGCACACGGAATAACCCTTACACCGCTGAATTAAATTTTGTCGTCTGCTAATTGTGTTTTATTATCAATTCAACAGCTAAGGTCATTTAAGGCCGGGTCAATGGGTTTAGTACTAACTCCCTATATTACTTGTACACGTACATGTACATGTTCAAGTACATGTACAAATGGGGGGAAAATCCCAAAATCAGAACTGAATATTTACAATAAAAAATCTATATATTCAGCCCTGAAATCAGAATAATCCTGATCTGATGCCAGGTACATGCCCACTCAGTAGGCACAAAATGTTCTTTATATCAGAGACATCATCGGAGACATTTTCTGGCAAAATAAACATTTATTCACCATTACCCCACGTATTGATTAGCATTATTATACATTTTTACATCATGCCTCATTTGCATATACGGTAGCCTGCATATTGAAAATAGCCTGATACCACCGCGAGTCACTATCAGTAAAATAAACAAATTATTACTAAATTATTACATCTGTATAGTGGGCACTTGTAATTATTAGAACTGGTGGAATAGTAACACAATTATACACATATTTAATTCCTATAAAGAACATTCTGTGCCTATCGAGTGGGCATGTACAAAGTACCTTTAAAACAATAAGAAAAAAATCAATTGCAAATGGTGCAGATCCTGATGAGACGGCAATTCTCATCTGAATCTACACTGTTTGCCAAGGGTGAATGGATATCCAGAACAGTCCAATGCCAATCTAGCATGTTTTTCCTGTATGTTTGTAAAACTATGCAGCTATGCTTATAAATATGTGAATTGTGATGTACATATGTATACCATGTATACTATTCGAACAACGCAATAAAATATGAATACATGGGTAAACAAAATAAAGATCAGGGGCCCGTTTCACTAAACTTTGTACGACTAAAATGTTTGTAAGTGCAAATTTAGTATCGTCTGGAAATTTCAATCGATGGATTTACATTTATTGGGCATAGGCTGCATATGCAGCCTATGCTCAATAACTGTAAATCCAATAGTTTACAAGAAAAAATTGTTAATGAGAAATTTACAGACTATCATAATTTTGCACCTACGAACATTTTAGTCGTACAAAATGTAGTGAAACGGCCCCCTGATGCTAATAACAGTAAACAAGTGTGCAACAAAACAATCTGGTTAACCCTTAGAATGTGGGAAACGAAAATAATCGTCTGCTGTTGTTTTATATCGTCTTCTTTCTCATTGAAAACAAGGCTTGACATCATTTTAGAATCATTTCCATTGGAAATGATTCTAAAGTGGTGTCAAAACATGTTTTTCCCGAGAAAAAAATTTAAAATATAAAAAAACAGCAGACGACAATTTTAATTCAGCAGTGTAAGGGTTAATATATCCTATTTGCTTCCGGTGCAGCTTGCAACCCAATTTCGAGGGAAATATCTTTTTTAAAATGGTAGTATTTATTTATTTAATGATGTTGAACAGCGCGTCAACAGCTAAGGTCATTTTTGGCCGGGTTAACAGGATCAAATCCCATTTTTTCACCCGTTATGATGGGGAGAAAGTTCCAAAATCGTAACTGAACATTTACAGTAAAAAAAATATATTCAGCCCTGCAGATAGAATAACCTGACCTTGTGCCAGGTCCTCGCCACACCTTACCCCGCTCCCTAAAGTAATACTTTTATTACTTTTATGATGGGTACATGTATAATCGGATTCAACTCTAGTAACGAGGAAGCCAAAAATGTACCCCAGCCAAACCAGGGATATCGGGTTCCGGCAAGGAATAACAGATTATGTGCACTAATCATATGTGGTAAAACATAATATACGGTATATATTTTGATAATACATGTATTTGCCTAAAAAATTATTTCCTTTATGGAAATAAATCCAAGTTGAATCACATTGTAGTGTTGAATAAACATTTAATTGTACCTTGTGAGGGTTAACCCTTTCACCCCTATGTAACTGGAATGGATTTTGGTTAAGTTAATTTTGCAACCAATCCACACAATTTCTTTCAGACTAGTCTATTTATGAAAAGGGGGAATTTTTGTTTCTCGAAAGTATGAAAATTACTTGCAAATTACTTGCAAAAAAGTGCTGATCCTGATGAGACGGCTCGTCACGAGCCGTCTCATCTGGATCAACACTGTTTGCCAATACCACTATACAGGGGCCCCGTTTCACTATACTTTGTGCGATACAAATGTTCATACGAAGATTTCTATGAATTTGCTTCTCACATTAATGCGTTTCTCTGCTACTATTTTGTACCTACGCGTTCAGGTCATTAAATGCAACACATCCACGAAAGATTTTCCAAAACGGCTGTCAGAACAAATGTTATTGTGGATTACAATTTTGCACTAACAAACTTCTTGGTTGTACAAAGTTTAGTGAAACAGGCCCCAGGGGGCCCGTTTCACTAAACTTTGTACGTCTAAAATGTTCGTAAGTGCAAAAGTATGATAGTCTGTAAATTTCACATTAACAATGTTTCCTTGTAAATAAATATTGGATTTACATTTATTGAGCATAGGCTGCATATGCAGCCTATGCTCAATAAATGTAAATCCATCAATTGAAATTTCCAGACGATCCTAAATTTGCACTTTTGAACATTTTAGTCGTACAAAGTTTAGTGAAACGGGTCCCAGGTCTGTTGTGTTGAAAGGGTCGAGTATAGCATATGCAGCCTATGCTCAATAAATGTAAATCAATCAATTGAAATTTCCAGACGATCCTAAATTTGCACTTTTGACCATTTTAGTCGTACAAAGTTTAGTGAAACGGGCCCCAGGTCTGTTGTGTTGAAAGGGTCGAGTATAGCACAACAAAATCACGTCTACTAGCAGACAACAATACTTTATTATTATTATTTTTAAATTAACAGATAATAGAATAAAGCTAAATACGACCAATGATTTTTACAATGTAACTACACGGACTATGATTTCATGAAACTTGACGGGTATATTATGGCGGCCCATGCAAAGTAGGTTTTATTAAGGTGAGATTTTTGCACCAAAAAAAAAAACAGCATTTTTTTTCAAATAATGTTCAGCAAATGTTATCGAAAGTTGTCCGACATTTCCAAAAATTGCAATCTGATCAGAAAATTGTGCCAAAGCCAGCTAAAATCACCCAAGCAATCTCAATAAGCCGAAAATAGTTATTTTCAAGATTATTCCTTTGATAGATTTGGGGTTATTTTCAAGAAATCAGTAGCCTATTTCACCAACATTGCAAAGTATACTTATCTAACAAAGATATTTTAAGGATAAATTTATTAATTTTTATAATACCAAATTTATTACATTATCACAGCCATTTTTGGCTGTGATAATGTAATAAATCTAGTATAATAATTCTGCATATATGCAGTGGTTAGGTCTATATGAAATCATGAATTTTGGGGAAAATAAATGATTACTCCCTCAAAGTATACTTTGCTAGATAACTATACTTTTCAATGTTGGTTAAATCGGCTACATGGAGATGATTCTAATTACTGCTTCATCCAACATGCATGATGTTCATTCGCCCTTGTGATAATGAACCAAATTTTGTCGTCCGATGTTTTCGTCTCATTTGTAGCCATGAATGGAGAAATAGGGCCAGTGTAGCCCCTGATCAATCCGACATCAATTACAGAAAACATCACAGTTTCTGTAAACATTTTCCATGAAAATTCGCGTATCTTAGGTACAGAATCACATGGCTTGGTTCAAATGTTGCTGTGACTGGAGAAATGGGGCTTATGGCAGTTGTCATCAGTGTAACTCTTGATCAAATGCCACACCCATGTCGATTGATACAATCTATATTGCTTTTTAGTAGCACGACAGGCGGTTCATTGATGAAATGACAAACAGTGAAGTTCCTGATCAGACAATGGAATCACAGCCTGTAGCCGATATCACCAACATTGCAAAGTATACTTTTCTAGCAAAGTATACTTTGAGGGAGTACTCATTTATTTTTCCCGAAATGCATTATTTCATATAGAACTAACAACTGCATATATTTGATGAGTAAAAGTATGCAGAATTATTATACTGAATTTATTACATTATCACAGCCAAATTGGCTGTGATAATGTAATAAATTCAGTATAATAAAAATTAATAAATTTATCCTAAAACTGAAAATTTCTCCCTCAAACTATACTTTGCTAGATAAGTATACTTTGCAATGTTGGTGAAATAGGCTACTGATCTGCACCAAAACTGGTCGCAAAACCCATAAGCCCCATCTTCTCCAGTCACAGCCACATTTTCAATATTTCTCATCAGCAATGTTTGAACAGTACGTGAGATTTCCAATGAATGGCGATTCCAATGAATCCCAAGTGCTGTTAACCCATTAAAGACGGGATACAATATACAAGGTGCATGATCACGTGGTTGCAACAACAACAACAATTACTGAAACTTCCAGAAGCGCCTCGTATTCTGTTTATTGTCCTTATTATGTAACATATTTTAATGAAATATGGCGCATCAAACACGTCTTTGTACGCTGCATTTGGTGGTCTCGGTACTTTGGCCCAAACTTCTGTCATTTTGCTAAGAATCGATTTCCGTGTCTACTGTCAATACGGACACGGAAATCGATTCTTAGCAAAACGACATAAGTATGTGCTGATGTCCAGAGACCACCAAATGCAGGTCATGAATATTGCGTTTGCTACGCCATATTTCATCAAAATCTGTTGCATATTAAGGAAACTATCAAATAATGTTTACTTTGGAATGGGCGCTTTCAACTTTCAGACAGTAACGACGTGATCATGCACCTTGATATCGTAGTAAGAAACTTTTTAGGGGAAACAATCCTAGTTTCTTTATTTCACCTTGAAAGTATATGTTGTTACCACTCATTTGAACCGTCTCGACGAGATGGTTCAAATGAGTGGTAACAACCCATACATTTATGGAGAAATAAAGAAAATAATGAGATTTTCTCAACGGCGACATATTTTGAAGACTGAAATGGGTTAAAATATGTTACCACGAAGAAAAATAGAAAATTTCAGCCGACGACAAAATAGAATTCAGAATTATAAGGGTGCATTTATGAAAATCAAAGATTCTTAACCGACAACATTTACACGCAACTGGCTAACGGTATATACATTGTTACACGTTTGTACATAATTTTTGGACTTGCATACAAGTTCATTTATAGGTGCTAATATACAGATTAAAATGTGCTTATGAACCATTCACCAAACTGGATTACCGTTGGAAGATCATAAATGAGACATGCCACCTGTGTTATAAATCTGCGGGCCGTTTCACTAAATGTTGTACGTCTAAAATGTTCGGAAGTGCAAAAGTATGATAGTCTGTAAATTTCACATTAACAATGTGTTCTTGTAAACAATTATTGCATTTTCATTTATTGAGCATAGGCTGCATATGCAGCCTATGTTCAATAAATGTAAATCCATCAATTGAAATTTCCAGACGATCCTAAATTTGCACTTTTAATCGTACAAAAGTTTAGTTGTAACCCAGATATTCATATCAGGAGGCTGTTTCACTAAATTTGTACAACTAAAATGTTTGGGAGTGCAAAAATATGACAATGATTGGATTTACATTTATTGAGCATAGGCTGCATATGCAGCCTATGCTCAATAAATGTAAATCCATCAATTGAAATTTACAGACTATTCTAAATCTGCACATACGAACATTTTAGTCGTACGATGTTTAGCGAAATGGCCTCGAGTGAAGGTCCAGATGAGTTTTCACAACAATGATCACAGTACGGTACATCTAATGGGCAATCTATTACGACCCATATTGTCGGGGCATATCCAATATTTGCACCACAACACAAGAATTTCCACCTAACCGGTATTACATAATGAGGATTTTCCGAAAGTTACTTCAAATAAATTTTTAGAGCCCATGTGGAATTTGTTTTGTCGACTTGCGACGTCAGAATTAGCTTTTTTTTCTCGGAATCAGTACCATGGCTAAGTGGTCACCAGAGTATCCAATTTATAAGATGTTCACTGTACTTTAGGTATACAAGTCATCCAAGATGTTTTTCTACGCTTTGCAATCATGAACAGACGTTTACATCGCAGATAAACGACAGTGATCCCCATTGCCCATATACCACTAAATATCAGACAAAGAATAATCCATTTGAAGTTTTGAACTATTCCATTCATATGAAAAGGGGTGTGTATAAGAAAATCTCAACCCTTACATCTGAATCTTAATTATTTGTCGTCTGCTGTTTATTTTCCATTTTCATCATCAAAAACATGCTTTGACATCACTTTAGAATAATTTACAACATGCTTTGACAGCACTTCAGAATCATTTACATTGGAAATGATTCTGAAGTGCTGTCAAAACATGTTTTTATTGAGAAATAAGGCGAGATATAAAAGCAACAGCAGACGACAATTGTTGTGTGTAGTGGTCTAAGGGTTAAAATACATGTACTTTGAAACGCTGCAGATCCTGATGAGATGGCTCGTAATGATACGGCTCATCTGTGGCCGATTTCATCAAAATTGCAAAGTATACTTATCTAGAAAAGTATACTTTGAGGGAGTAATCATTTATTATTCCCGAAATGCATTATTTCATATAGAACTAACAACTGCATATGTTTCATGATTAAAAGTGTGCAGAATTATTATACTGAATTTATTACATTATCACAGCCATTTATGTAATAAATTCAGTATAATAAAAATTAATAAATTTATCCTGAAATTGAAAATTTCTCACTGAAAGTACATGTATACTTTGCTAGATAAGTATACTTTGCAATTTTGGTGAAATAGGCTACTGATTAACCCATTTTAGTCTACGGATACTATGATTTTTGTTGAAAGAATCTCATTATTTTGTTCATTCATCGATACGAGACAGTTCAAATGAGTGGTTACAACATATACTTTCGAAAGGAAATAAAAGAAAATAGGGATTTTTTTCTCTCAAAAGGTTCATACTACTAAAAGTGTAGCTCGTAATGATCCGGCTCATCTGGATCTACAATGCCCGTAAATATTGGAATTATGGCTTTAACCCTTTCAACCCTAAGGAACTGGAATGGACTGTGATATGCTAATGTTCCAACCAATCCAATGGTCAAAAAATGATTTTCAGATTCAGCCATTCATGAAAAGGGGGTGTTTTTGTTCTCAAAAATATTAAAATTACTTTCAAAAAGTGCAGATTCTGATGAGAAATTACTCGTTACGAGCCGGCTCATCTGGATCTGCACTTTTTGCATAAACCGATATAGCGGGATTTCGGGTTCAAAGGTTTAAACACAACGTTTTCGGTGTATCCGGTTTAGTGCGGTTTTTCTGTATACCGGTAGGCGAGGTATGAAGACAGAAAATATCATGGACTGGCAATTTTTACAATCAGATCTTTATATAACATGACACAACCTACTAGTTATGAAATACATTAGTGAAAAATTAACTTCCATCTTAGTGTACTTCTAAATATTCAGATATACCTCATATAAATGCCATTTTGTATGTACTGAGCGAATAGATTTGTAATATACTGTATTAAAAGAAGCATTGATTCAATTATAAAATGATACATGACAATCTTTCTTAAATAATTTCTGTTGCCTTTGCAACCATTTAGGCACAAGGCATAAGTAGACGCGTCAGTATTTACAATTACAATCAGTTACTTAAAGGTACATGCCCCTCACTCGGCATAAACTGTTCTTTATAGGAATTAAATAAGTGTATAATTGTTTCACTATTCCACCAGTTCTAAAAGTGTATATCGGGACACTCGTAATTTTTAGAACTGGTGGAATAGGGACACAATTATAAATTATTTAATTCCTATAAAGTACATTTTGTGCCTACTGAGTGGGCATGTACCTTTAATGTGACAAGAAAAGATAATACGGGTTCGACACTCGCTTTTGGACCAGTGATTCCGCAACATGGACATCCCGATTTTTATATTATGCTGAATGATACGGCGAGTGTCGAACCACGATTGATATTGTAGTGAAGAAAACGGTCCATTTCTTACATTCACATGTACTCGAAACTACCACATGGTACACACAATAATCGTCGTCATTTTGGGCCATTAAATCGTGGAATGTATGTATTTGGTTTTCAGTTAGATATTGACTTGGACCAAGCAACAGCTGGGAATTCAGATAATTGACCGGATATGTGGCTGCGACTCCAGAAATGGGACTTGTGGGTTTTGCGACCAGCGCAGATCCAGATCAGACTGTGCATCCGCAGTCTGATCAGGCTCTGCACTGTTCGCCATTCCATCAATGAAATACCCGTCAGGCTTCTAACAAACAATATGGAACATTATGCGTCTAAAGGAGTGTGCTATTTGATTTGGAGCTACAATGGTCACAAAACCCATAAGCCCCATTTCTCCAGTCACACATCTAGCCGAGGCTATATGAGAAAATCCCCAAACTGTTCATATTTAACATTTTTTACACTGAGCTATCAAGCCTGGATACTTCTATACAGATTTAATTCCGGTGGCCGGGAATTAGACAGGAAATGTTGGAATGTGTCTAATTCCCATGGTTTGCCTGGCTTTCCAGAGAGCATTACATTTATAGGTGTATTATGTAACAATTTTCACAACATATATTTTCCACTTATTTTTATGATGCTTAATAAATTCAAATCCACTATGTCTGCAAAAACGTTGGAATAGTAGTTTTGTGCTTCATGAAGCGTCATACAACATACCACAATTATTACTGTGAAAAAAGAATGTACATTATATATTATATTATCTGATTATATACTTAACGTTTGAAAAAGAATGAACGGTATGGTCAGATGATTAGATCGTTATCATGATAGTTATAAGAAATAGTAATACATATGGCCTATCAACAGCTATGGTCAGGCCGGGCCAATGGGTTCAATCCCGTAATTTAACCTAAAATCAACGACAAATGAACAATGAATTTTCATTGTCGTATTAAGTACATGTACAATTGATTGACTGGGGTTTATGTCCATTCAACAATAATGTCACCATACGCACTACATGTAATGTGAATAACGCAGTATTCTGTGGGCCGTTTCACTAAATTTCTTACAACTAAAATGTTCGTAAGCACAAATTTAGGATCGTCTAGAAATTTCAATCAATGGATTTATATTTATTGAGCATAGGCTGCATATGCAGCCTATGCTCATTAAATGTAAATCCAATAATTGTTTACAAGAAAACAGTGTTGATGTGCAATTTATACACTATCATAATTTTGCACTTACGAACATTTTATTCGTACAAAGTTTAGTGAAACGGGCCCGTGATTTCTTGCATTTCAATCACTTAGCAGCAGTAGTTTACACCACTCTTGTGCTTACCATATATGGAGAAATGAGGTCGGTAACGTGGCTATGACACGTTTCCTTTCGTCCAATCAAATCATGTTCTCGGACACACCCTCTCAATCAATCTCTTGGCCATATTTTACGCTCGATTCGCTTTGTTTTTATGAAGAATCATGTGTGAAATGTAAGAAAATGTTTATTTAACCAGGTGAGTTGATTATCTTGAAATAATGCCCTCATGATAGGGTCCTACTGCTAAATAAACTCGTTCACTACGCTCACTCGTTTGTTCAGCGTAAGGACTCAATCACTTGAGCATTATTTCACGATAATCAGTTCACCTTGTTAAATAAACGGTATGAATCGCACAAGAGGGCATGAAATTGTGAGAAATGGGGCTTATGGCAAATGCAACCAGTGAAGACCCAGACCAGAATACTCATCCATGAAGTCCGATCACTTTTTTAATGTTTGATGACGTTTAACAGCCAATCAATAGTTAAGGTCATTGTAGGCCTGGTCAACGGCATCGAATCCTGTATTTCACCTGCATGGTTAGGGGGTGGGGGAAAATCCCATCGACACAATATGATCAAGATCTGCACTATTGCGTATTCTATCAGGCAAACAACAGCACACTGCTTCTAAAAAAGAGGCTATGAGGTTTTACGAGCGTTCTAGCAGATCTGTAGCCTATTTCACCAACATTGCAAAGTATACTTATCTAGCAAAGTATACATTGAGGAGGAAATTTTCAATTTAAGAATAAATAATTTATGATGAAATCGGCTGCAGGAGCAAGGCTGGTGTATAAATGACAAAATTCCCATTTCTCCAGTCACACCCACATATAGACATAATCAGATCTTTGTACATCCTGAAGATAACTTCTTTTTTTGACAGAACATTGTAACAATTTTCTTTTTTTTCTGCACAGAAGTATGTTGTCACCACTCATTTGAACCGACGCGCCAAGACGGTTCGAATCAGTGGTAAAAACAAAAAATTTCGTTGAGAAATGAAAAAAATAAAAAAAAATAAATGCAAATTTAGATATGGGTGAATGGGTATCCGACATTACATCATAGCTTAATAGATATGTAGATGTTTTTGTTTGTCGTTGGTGATTAACGGTCTATCAACAACTAAGGTCATTTATGACCAAACCAGGTCTCTTTTCGGGATTCCGGCATAACAAAAAGGGTCTTACAGACTTTGACCAGCATACACTACTGTTTCTATTGGAGATACGACGCATGGCGACCGTGATCAGACTTCGCTGATGTGCAAGCAGACTCTGGCTATGATGGGCAAAAAGGTTGGTAAGTTAAACAATTACGAATCCCGTATTTAACTTGTACAGTTTGTTTGTTTGTTTGTTTATTGGTGTTTAACGGCCTATCAACAGCTAAGGTCATGTAAGGCCGGGCAAACGGGTTCGATCTCATTTTAACCTGCTGCATTGGGGGGAAAATTCGAGAAACAATATATTCAGCCCTGACATTAAAATAACCTGACCTGGTGGCAGGTCCATACCACTAACTTGTACAGACGCTAGGCTAGATTTTGGCTGCAATTATTGTCTTTTTGTGAGGTCAATACGTGGTTTTATCGACTCTATAAAAGTGATATCGACCGATGTCGATAAAACCATGTATTGACCGAAAAAAAAATACATTGTTTTATTATAAATTGAGAAATTTTCATGTACGCGATTGGTCAAATACTGCACCCAGACTACATTCTACATATTGACCATGCGAGTGAAAATAACTGGAGACCGTTTCACCAAACTTCGTACAACTAAAATGTTCGTAAGTGCACATTTAGGATCGTCTGGAAATTTCAATTGATGGATTTACATTTATTGAGCATAGGCTGCATATGCAGCCTATGCTCAATAAATGTAAATCCAATAATTGTTTACAAGAAAACAGTGTTAATGTGAAATTTACAGACTATCATAAGTTTGCACTTACGAACATTTTAGTCATGCAAAGTTTAGTGAAACGGTCCCCAGGTCGTCACATATGCCCCCAGCTCCAGTGTATATGATCGGAAGCTCCGCCCCCAGGTAAATATAGCTAGTCTCAGGTCAATATCACTTTTTATCCCGTCAACACAGTGCGTATGTGCCGTGAAACACGGTGCCGTGACATTTTTGATATCCTGTCAATACAATTTGGAGATGCGGCTGGGGTTATTTTTTGCATTTGAAAGCTATTTGTAATGTTGACAGGATAAATAGAAAAGTACGTTAGTGCTGTGAATGGCAAAAATATCTGGCGCAGCACGGAAACGGGATGTGCTCGGCAGAGCCTCGCCCATCCCGTTTCCTGAGCCTTGCCAGGTATTTTTTCCCATTCACGGCACTAACATACTATTCTCTATATATTTAAAATCACGTGACCAGCATCTGGCCAATCACGTACATGGGAATTTCTCAATTTATAATAAAAACATATATTCAGCCCCGATATATGAATGTGACCACATCTATGTCCCCTTTATACCTGTAACATACAACACATGCTAATTTACAGAAACAGTTCTTCAATAATGTTTAACAACAGAAATCGCAATTACTCATGAATATGTGTCATCATAATTTACATAAACATTTGTGACTCATCGTGACAAAACAGGGCTTATTGCCTATGCAACCAGTGTCATTGGTGTTGCCATTCACACCAACGTAAAATGTTTCATGTCAAAATATGCGCCGGTTTCCTGACAAATTACAATACATGAAGATACTGCATGAACACATTTTCGACTAGTAACTGGCGCAGTTTGTTCGTTTGTTTGTTCGGTGGGGTTTAACGGCCTATCAACAGCTAAGGTCATTTAAGGCCGAGTCAATGGGTTTAGTACTAAATCACATATATTACCTGTACAAGTACATATACGTGTACGTGTTAAGTACATGTACAAATGGGGGGGAAAATCCCAAAATCAGAACTGAATATTTACAATAAAATAACTACCGGTATATATTCAGCCCTCAAATCAGAATAATCCTGATCTGATGCCAGGTCCTTGCCTAACCACAATCAAATAATCCTGATCTGATGCCAGGTCCTTGCCTAATCAGAATCACTTGGCCCCTCCCAAAAGCAGTAGGATCAGTAATATTCTTACTACTTTTATAATGGGCAATAACCCAATTCAACTCCCAGGTAACAAAAGAGCCAAAGATAAAAACGTACCCAAGGGCCAAACCAGGCAAATCGTGATTCCTGTAAGGGGAAACCCACCGTTCATTTACACCATCGCACTCGATGATAAATGTGTTTCTGTGGTAGCGCTAAGTAGAGCTACGGTAAGTGGCCTCTTATCAGTAAGTGGCACATTTTTGGACGCAAAACATTTTATGCTGGCGGGACCTCGGTTTAGTCTCATCCAAAACACCAGGGGCCCGTTTCACTAAACTTTGTACGACTAAAATGTTCACAAGTGCAAACTTATGATAGTCTGTAAATTTTAAATTCGCAATGTTTTCTTAAACAATTAATGGATTTACATTTATTGAGCATGGGCTGCATATGCAGCCTATGATCAATAAATGTAAATCCATCAATTGAAATTTCCAAACGATCCTAAATTTGCACTTACAAACATCTTAGTTGTACGAAGTTTAGTGAAACGGACTCCTGTGTGATTCAATTATTATGTACATATTTGTTCACGTCTAGGCTCGAAGTCCACTGCTCTACCACCTGACCACAACCCATCCCAAGACCATTGGCAATAATAAAACAGTTGTGAGGAGTTCATATTTGATGGTCTATTCATTTAGGTTTAAATCTAGAACTGAACCTCAATAATATATATGGGCCACGCCATGCGAAAACCGGGCTTAATGACGTCATGAAAAGCGGTAAACGACGTCGGAAAAACGACGTTTCCAGCGTCGCTGTTAAAGTTCACATTTTGCCCTCCCATTTACGTTTACTGGTGTCAGTTAACATTAAGTGTGAACAGAAAACGGAAAATTATAACTTACTGAAACTTTCACTAATAGGAGACGCGATGCCTTGCACCTTAGTACACATATTATGACGCCATGACTTAATGTCACGTACTTGTGACTGAACGTGAATACATGTTTGACGTTATGGCCATGGTGTCGTGACAAAATATTATAGCAAGGATACTTGCACGAGTTCCTCGCAGCATCAATGACTTAGAAATGCTTCAGGCGCTGTGCATTGTCGCCTAGCTGTCGTTCTTTGACATTGTCACTCTTTTTCGTCGGTTATCCTTATGAATTCAAAATGGTGAATGCATAATTTAAATGGCTACATATCAGCGAAGTCTTCGCGTACACTGCACCTTGAATCCTAAATAATGTTAAATATGAACAACCTAGTGTATGCCAACGATATTACCATCTATTATCTTGGTAAATTGAGACACTTTTGAACAATCTATCCAGTACTTAGCGAATGATATGCCATTTAACGCCACTCATTTTATCATAAACAGAGGTACACACGCAGCTATATAATGGCATATATATCCGGTGTTTGTATTGAATTTGGCAAAACAAATGCATCAACATCTCTCTAATAGATTCAGAATCAATGATTTCAATGCAGCTCCTTCATTGTTTGTGTATAAGCAATACATAATGCACAAAACACAGTGAGGTCGGTGGAGACTTCGAAAAGTCTTGAAATTAATTGGAAATTTGATGGTCATAAACTTGCTTTTCACACGATTTGTAGTATCAAATCATCAGCTTATCACTTGACTGCATAATAATGTATGTCTGAATAAGGCGATGGTAATGCGATCCTCAAGAAAGACACACGGCGACAATTGTATTAAGGTATCACGCTACCAAATCTGCCCGACGTCGCGTTTTGTTACAAAGTTAAATTTATAAGCAGACTACTTCCTACTTTAAAATATGTCGTCGCATACGAAATGTTAAATAATGTCGCTATTATTCCCCAAAATTGTTTCAGACAGCAGCGAACAACAGGGAAACGCCAACACTCTGCCTTATTTGGCCGCAATCCAAAACATGACGTTACATTAATAGCAACTGAAATAAACATTATTTTCATACTTTGTCTTGGCCTAATGGCAAACACTTGGACAGAATACGAGATATCCAAATTTGGTTAACATGCGATAAAAGATGACAAATATATAGGACTTGTCCGGGTATTTTATCAACACCCCTTGTATATGTCGTAATTTCAACGTCATTAATCTAAAATGTCATATAAGTTTTTACCACGCGTCATAAAAATACTTATAAAATGAAAAATAATTGGGATACATTGATAATTTTGGCGGCATATGGCTTTTAAAAGATTTACAATTCAGAATACGCAAACAAGTAAAAACTGTCATTAAGCCCGGTTTTCGCATGGCGCGGCTCATATATAAATATATATATTAAAATTGTAGAATGTCTAAGTACTAATATATATACAGTTGAACCTGTGTTAAAGACCTCCGAATAGCAATCACCTGGCTGTAAAGGCCACAATTTTGTTGTCCAAATACTAGAGAATGACCCTGCGAATAAAGACCACCTGCGCACAAAGGCCAGATTTTTCACTTCCCATGGGTGACCTTTATTCACAGGTTTGACTGTATATATATTTGCACTTAGACGGAATTAAATATTTAATGCCTACATAAAAAATGTCAATTATATTGGAATTAGGCATTTTGTTGTATTTTTCATTATATGTTTCGATAGTGGTGGAACATTGAACAGCCACGTTTTGTCGTGACAAGTCTCAACAATGCACATGAACACGTATCTCTCCCACACCTCAACTAACAGGATCAGCCTTATAAACAGGTCGTCAAACTTGGAAACTCTTGAGTGACTTCCCTTAGAATTACTTCCATCAGTTAGAATTGGTAGGGGTTGGTCGGTTTGATTAACAAATTTCATCTGTAAGTAACTGGAATGGATTTTTGTATGTTAATTTCCGGACCAATCCAATTGTCACAAAATAATTTTCAGACCAGTCCATTTAATATGAAAAAGGAGTGGTTTTTTTTTCATATGAATGAATTCTATACCAATGAGAATGTGAAAATGACTTGCAAAAAGTGTAGATCCTGACGAGACGGCTCATCTGGATCTAAACTTTTTAACAATACCTCTAGACAGGCCTGTGGTGTTGGAAGGGTTAAACGAAGCAACATGACGCGACCTCTATCGGACATATTCCTCCAATTGTAACACAACAAAGAAATGTGACGACAAACACCGCCAATTCTACCATAAAGGATGCCCCGGAAGTAGTTCCAAAGAAGCGACTCTGGTTCGGTAACCTATTTATATACAGGCCAATAGGGCCGGAGATCACAGGGTTCCAGAATGAAATATTTAGCCTTATACATGTAATGTCAAGTCACAATAATTCAGGCATAAAAATATTTACACAAGTCCCTAACATTTGATTGGCCCTTAGCAAGTCTCTGTCCAAAATTTATATCCCAGTAAACTCCCACAGCGAACTACTTTCCGTAACCGTGAGGCGCAGTTAAAATAATTCTTAAGAAAACGGAAAATAAACATATTTTCTTGATGAATTTATTTCAAATGCTGGAATTATAAGGAATGAATGACCTTTTTGTGAAATTTATCGGGGATATAAACTTGGAAAAGTAGCGGGAATACTGGACGAAGCCTTCCGGCCTTCGTCCAGTATTCCCGCGACTTTTCCAAGTTCATACCCAGATAAATTCCACAAAAAGGCCATTCATTCCTATAATAACTTTTCATCCACAACTTCAAAGATCATAATAGACTTGCTATATACTCACATATTGTTTCAGTACGAGGTAGAATTCTGCTTCAACTGACTGGATAGATTCCTTACGAGAATGTTCCTGCAAATTCTGATTCTACACCCTACCGCAAATTAGCAGGATAGAAAATTTAACACTTTCACCCCTAAGAAACCGGAATGGAATTTGACACGTTAATTGTGTATAACCAATCCAATGATCACAAAATGATTTTCACACTACCGGTAGTCCATTTATGAAAAGGGCGTGTTTTTGTTCTCAAAAATATGATAATTACTTGCCAAATGTACAGATCCAGATGAGATGGCTCGTCACTTGTGACGAGCCGGCTCATCTGGATCTACACGGTTTGCCAATAGCACTCACTATACAGGCCTGTGGTGTTGAAAGAGTGAAAATCAATGCAAAGAAAATCGTTAGAAAATTCTAACAAGCAATTTACACAGGCAGCTGCAAGATCAACATAGCACTGTTTCGAAACACAGATTCATGACCATTTGGTCTCAAAATTACTGGAGGCGCCTATCAGAATAGGTCATGCACATACAGCAATACAATGACCAACACAGTTCACGTTTCAAGGAATTTTCTTTCTATTCAGTTTTTATTCAAGCAAGTTCTGCAATATGACACTTCATGCATGCACATACGTCGTAACCAAAACCGTTTATGTCTCAAGGAAGTTATTTTTTCTATTCAGTTTCAAGGTGCATGATCACGTGGTTACAACAACAACAACAACACTTACTGAAACTTCCAAAAGTGCATCCGACTCAATGTACATATTCTTTTATATTGTTCTTATACATTGTATTATATAACGGATTATGATGAAGTATGGCGCATAAAACGCGTCTTGTTAAGCTGCATTTAGTGGTCTCGGAACTTTGGCACAAACTTCTGTCATTTTTGAAAAGAATAAATTTCCGTGTTTACTTACACGGAAAAGGATTCTTCGCAAAAACGACATAAGTATGTCCCGAACTCCCGAGACCAAATGCAGCTCATGAAGACGCATTTACTGCGCCATATTTCATCATCACAATCCGTTGCATATTAAGGAAAATATCAAATAATACTTACTTTCGAGTGGGCGCGCTTTCAACACTTTCAGCCAGTGTTGTTGTTGTTGTAACCATGTGGTCACGCACGTTGCGTTTTTATGAAAGGAAGTTCTGCAAAATGACATTTCATGCGACAAAACACACTCCTCCGAAACCATGTGACCCCCAACAGTGACTAAAGAACGGAAATATATAACGAAGATGGAATTCGACCAGTTGACCAATGGAGTGTCGTCGAAGAGCTATTGCTAAATAGATCACCCGGTTGTGGTTGTATTCGCCTTCGGCGGCGGAGGGTTATTGTCCGTGCTGTCAATGGACGTCGCCACCCATACTGAAAAAAACAAACAAAAAAGTGAAAAATAATTTTACTCCATAATTTCTTTATTTCTCAACAAAATTGTATGTTGTTTACTTGGTGTTCATACTTGGTGTTCATATTATTCCAACATAGAAAAACAAATATTGCATCAATAGCTGTAGCCACACATACCGAAAAACTAGTGTTTCCCCCAGGATGAAAAAGGGGCAGGGTGCTAGCCGAAAAAAGGGCACTTCAGGCGTGGCGGAAGACGATAAATATTGGGGTGGGGGGGGGGGGGGGGGGGGGGGGGGGGGGGGGGGGGGGGGGGGGGGATGAGGGGGGGGGGGGGGGGGGGGGGGGGGGGGGGGGTGGGGGGGGGGGGGGGGGGGAGTTTCGAGGGCCCAAAGGGCCGGAGATTTTGCTAGGGGGTCCGGGAGCATGCCCCCCGGAAAATTTTGAAATCAAAGTGGTCTGAAACGCCATTTCCTGCATGCTCAGCAAAGTCTGAGCACATACTATGACTCTCATTTTGTCCTATATTTTAATGAAATAACCAACAGTTATATAATTATTGGGTGGGTGGCACGCTAGATGGGTCCGGGGGAATGCTCCCCCGGAAATTTTGAATTGCATTTATTTCTGCATTGTTCCTATTGCAACTAGCACTCACATTTGTCAAATGTCAGAGCATATACCGACATAGATCTAGTGGTAATAATCATAATAATAAACAAATATATCAAATTTGTTGTTGTTGTTGTTGTTTCATGTCCGCTTTTCAGGCGCTTACATTTCGCCCCAATCTCTCTACAGCCACACGAACAGAGAACAATTTGTAAGGATTTCTTTCGTAATCATAGCCTCCAACAAGTTCAGGTTCACTAATCGACGCTGGACAAAACAAATCTTGATCAATTAAATGTCTAAGTCTCAGATATAAATTACCCCAATTTAGAGAATTAAAAAAAAACAACACGAAAAACAGCGGCTGACGGGTCGATCACGATGATCGGTCATTCGGCCGATACAAAATTTAGCATCAAATGCGCCTAGTAGCACACACTTGGTTACCGCTTTTCATTCGCTAATTGCGCAGAGAAAACTGGGACTAAACGTCCATTGCCCAATTTGCCCACCAGTCCAGTCAACAGCATTTCAGCATTATTCACATATCTACAGTGAATAATGGATACATTTCCGTTGTCGTCTCAATAGTTAACTGGTGAACCTCGCAAATCGAACTAAGAGGATGCATAATCTCATTTGATCTGATCTACACTGGTCGTGAAATCCACTAACAAAATCAGTTGGTTTGAAAAGCGCATGTTTTCTCTTGAGCCCGACGTGTTCAGACCAGCTTTATGACAGGACAGGACAAAATTAACATGCCGCTCTAAACCAGTATTGATTCAGTTTCAAATAAATCATACACGCTATACTGGGCCCAGGTGCCATCTCGTTTTATCTCTCCGCGGGGCGCGAGCCATGTGAGGTGACTTTCATATTCTGGGATTTGTTACCGATTACGATTACGATTACGTGTAAGTTTATACAGACAAAACTAGGTCACAGGTTTTGTAATTTGAGCGTAGCGGGGCGGGTAGATTTGGATTTTAGGGCATCAGGGCGGGGTTTTGCCGACTGTAAACCGGGCAGGGCGCAGCGCCCTCCTAATACCTTGCTAGGGGAAACACTAGAAAAACTAAATTTTTTAAAACGATTATGAAATATTTTTCTCCGTAATTTCTTTATTTCTCAACGAAAGTATATGTTGTCACCACTCATTTGAACCGTCTCGTTGAGACGGTTCAAATGAGTGGTAACATCATACACTTTTGTTCACTAGGTGTTGCAACAAAAAATATATTGTAAATATTACGATTTTTGTTCTCTGTATTTTCTCTATTTCTCAACGAAAGCATCATTATTATTATGTTGTGGCCAATCATTTGAAAGGTTCAACTGAATGGCAACAACATATAACAAAAAAATAATATTGCTTTATCAGATGTCACTACCCATACCGAAAAAAGGTGAAAAATTCCAAATTATTTTTTATTATTTCTCAATGAAAGTACATGTGTATGGCTATGACCATTCATTTGAACTGTCAAAATATACATGAAATAAGCACGGCTTTCATATTTGTCTCCGGAATATTTCATGACAAACGTATATTTATTTGTCAATGAAATTATATGTATATGATATTGAAATATGAACCATTTCACAACACTTGATGAAAATACTCACTACAAAACTATAAGTATTATATTCATTTTATGCGCCACCAAGCAAATTATATAGCTAGTTTTTTTACACTGTACACAGAAGAAATGTGTATTGACATTTGCAGGTGAGCATTCATGTCTGAATATAGATATCGAAAGTACTGATATTTCATTGGATATTTCATTAATGAGGCCACAATTATGACTTTTAATATATAGCTTGGTAGGTATATAATAAAAAGGATATTACAAGAGCGATGATTAATATATTAATTATACAATTTTCGTAAAAAACGAGCCTATGCCAAGTATTAAACCCGAGACCGCTATCTTAATTTTGTTGTTGTCTGCTGTTTATTTTCTATTTTCCATTTTTATCATCAAAAACATGCTTTGACAGCACTTTAGAATAATTTACAACATAAATCGACAGCACTTCAGAATCATTTCCAGCCATTGGAAATGATTCTGAAGTGCTGTCAAACCATGTTTTTATTGAGAAATAAGGCAAGATATAAAAGCAACGGCAGACGACAATTGGTGCGAGTAGCGGTCTATGGGTTAAATAAACTCAAATGTTAAATTCTATTTATTGCATAAGCACAATATTATACATTGAAGCTATGCTGGTTATCTACCATGTTTTCCACACAGGTTGAAGTAACGGACCGAGGTCTATAAATACATTAAATATGCCTAAAAGCATCAATAAATGAAGAAAAAGAAAAAGCTATTTATTGGATGGAGTATATGGAGGGAGTAAAAAAATATTTTTTTAGCTTATTTTTTTTCTTCATTCATTGATGCTTTTAGGCATATTTAATGTATTTATATACCTCGGTCCATTACTTCAACTAGTGGTTTTCCACAGCAGCGTAATTTACATATTTATGACTTGCATTACTCTGTAATAATACACTGTGAAAACTCAATTTATGCAATATATTGTCACAGTTTCTATAGTGGTGTAATTCCTTCCCTGTCCCTACAAATGTATACAAGACGAGGAATGGCAAGAAACAAGATAAATAACTAAAAGATACACTAAAACTATAACATTCCGTGTGTCGCGTGACACGTGCATTCTTGTACATTCTGGAATCCGTATAATTGTATATTTGTGATGTGTGGTACTGTGTTGTATTGTTGTGCGTATTATTGATTTCAGATCCCTGTGATTCCACATACCTGTGGTTTCACACACCTGTGGTTTTTGCACACCTGTGGTTTGGCATGTACATTTGCCATGTACAATGTGCATGTAATAAGGGGGCTTATGTTGTATTGGTGGAAATACGTTTATGCGTGTCATTTTTTGCGGATTTTTATATACGTCTATTTTATGAGCAATGTTTTACTGATGTCACGCCATATTTGCCACAGACTATGCATGTGTGTGGTAGAGAACTCGTTGACTGCGTGTGCTGGTTTCGCTAGGGAAAAGATACCTTTTAGTATTACGGATGTCCACTGTCCGTGCCAGCCGAGTTTGTCCGCGTGTCAGTGTTTCACCATATAAGGGACCTTCTGTAGGTGAAGCCAGTATACAGCGCAGACCATACCATGGTCTGCCCTGTTATGTATGCTACGGTTAGTGTTTCATCATAGCCTGGTACTGGCCAACACGGATATATCAGATCCCATAATGGTGTGTTTTGTGTCGTGATATTTCCGTAAATGACCACGATATTTGAGTTTAGTATGTGCTACACTCTCATTTGAGTGTATAGCCGTAGGACGATATGGAGGGGTTTTGGCGGGGCCAAGAAGCGACCTTCGCATTGTCGAGACCAGTCGAGTAGATTTTCGGATTATGAGATCTGGGTCTATAGTGTGCAGATTTATGGTAGTGTGGGGTATACCATGTTGTATGGTATTTATTCCACGAGGGCTGTACACTGGTTTGGTTGAATTTAAGGCGTGGGAACATATATTTATGCTAATATAACCCACGGGTGACATGGCAAAAGCCATGGTTTTGTAGTATTTATGTGAGATGTCGTACGAGGGGTAGGCATATCCATTATTCCGTGCATGGTTTCACTGGTGCGTATATAAGCGATGTCTCGCTATGTGTTGGCGGGACACATATATTCTGGTTACAGAAGACTAGTACTGTATTCACCAGTGACACGGAGGATTTTGGTATGTACCTAGAACATTTTATTTCAGCTGTGATTTGCCGTTGTTCGATTCCCGTTTTAGTCTGTTGTGCATCCTGTCTGTCTGTCTGTGCGTATTCGTCCAGTAATTGGAGATTCATTTCGTTTTTGTAGCCTCTTGAGAACGCTCCAGCGAGCCACATTGGACGTTTTGGTCCACTCGTTTGAGGGCAGACCCCAGTCAGTGCAGAGTATCGGGTCGTCCGAGTGTCCGTACGTCTGTCTGGCGCAGTGTGTGTAGCAGCTCCGGGTACAGGCCTGTATAGAGCAGTGTGTGATAGCTACCTTGCGTTCAGCAGACAGTCACAGCCATAGTTTAGTGAAGTGAAACGCCATACACACATATCATATCATTGTACTACCACCGAGTTGAATGTCACCTAAGTGAAACTTTTTCCCCGGCGTCTTAGCCAACGTGATAATCGCCATTTTGTATTATATCGGAACTTTACATCCGGTCTACCACTTCCGGTATTACAACCCATTGATTCACCATGGATACTTTACATCCGGTCTACCACATCCGGGTTGCTACAGTCGAGTGATACCGTAGGAACTTTACATCTGGTCCACCATTTCCGGAGATAATACTACCTGTGGAACTTTACTTCCGGGAACCAGCTTCCGGAACATTATCGTTTATTGACTATCATGTGATGTAACCACATCCGGCTTTGACTTTGACATTCATACTTTGGAAATATATGCATAGGCAATACATATGTATACTTTGATAGTGTATGGTAATACTCCTATCATGGCATATCATGGCTAAAGGATTGTAGTAAGACTACATATATTTTGTTTATGGATTAATCCACTTGAAGTGGAGTATAGCCATATTGTTGACTAGACCTCATATTGCGGGTGAGGCAGACCTTGGGACCTTGATACTCGGAGGTTACACTATCTATTGAGATACGCCAGCACTGGGGTAGCTCAGATGATTGTCATTTTGTCCTCCAATGTTCGTTATGCCATGTTATACTTGTATGTTATTTCACTTTGATTAGCGATCATCAAAGTACTTGTGCATTCATACTATTGTCCACTACGGGACCATTGAGATACCACATACCGAGTTTATTCGTCTATAGCTTTTAAGTTGCGTTAAAGTATAACAGTCGATTGGCTTACAACCTTGTAGTAATTGAATAGTATCATGCACAGTACAGTGATGTTCGCATATCAATGTATCATTTATTCCTGTGTGTTCCCCATGTAATATAGTGTACATTATAAGTGATTAAGTGACTACGTGTACTTATCTACGCTGGCCTATCCCTTACACTTCAACTGCATTGTTACCACTGTTCGTTCGTCAGATCAAGCTATATTGGCCATAACGTCATAACAATTGAAGTATACTTGGTTCATATGATAATTGGGGGAGACAATTTGTCTCGATCATTCCTGACCTTGGTAATGACCTTGACACCGTGTAAACTATTTCAAATGATAAATAAGTGCACACAGCAATTCATTTCATACAAAATAACATATGAATAACAGGAAATACGAAGTGCGAAGTACGGAGACTCGCAGGGGACCATAGAATTCTTTTTTTATTAATTCAATTTGTTCCCTTAATTTAACAATTCGTTCCCACGAAATAACAATTTGTTCCCACAATTGTTATTTCATGAGAACAGAATTGTTATATCGTGGGAACGAATTGTTAATTCGAGGGAACAAATTGTTACTTCGTGGGAACAAATTGTTAATTCGAGGGAACAAATTGTTAATTCGAGGGAACAAATTGTTATTTTGTGGGAACGAATTAATACAAAAAAATCCAAATCCTCTGCGGGGCTCCGTAAATTGTATTTGTAAACTGAACCCTTTCACCACCTGAAAGACCTCTTTCTTAACCCTTTCCCTGATTCTTAACCCTTTCCCTGATAGAAGCGACTTTTCACGCCTCTGCAAATAAGTAAATACACTTATACCAGATTAATGTTAACCCTTAACCCTTTCCCTGATAGAAGCGACTTTTCACGCCTCTGCAAATAAGTAAATACACTTATACCAGATTAATGTTAACCCTTAACCCTTAACCCTTTCCCTGATAGAAGCGACTTTTCACGTCTCTGCAGAGTCTGTCACACTAGTACCAAAAACATGCTTTGACAGCACTTTAGAATGATTTACAACATGCTTTGACAGCACTTCAGATGTCAAACCATGTTTTTATTGAGAAATAAGGCAAGATATTAAAGCAACAGCAGATGACAATTGTTGTCTGTCTGTTTGTCTGTCCGACCATGTTTGTCAACTTTCAATAAAAATGTTACCGTGAAGAAGTGCAATAATGTTAACGTATACAGACTACATTTAACCCTTTCCCTGATAGAAGCGACTTTTCACGCCTCTGCAGAGGATGTCTTTTGAAAACATTGTGGGAAAAGGAGAAATTGCTTGTAACAAGCAATTTCTCCTTTTCCCACAATGTTTTCTACTCTATCAGATAATTTAACCATCATTTGACCCAGCATTTGATTCTTTTATTCAGATGTTTTGGATTTGGAAGAGTCGAAATATCGCAAAACAGGGAAAGGGTTAATATTTGCAAACAGCGTAGATCATAATGAGACGGCTCGTAACGATATATTTGAATTTTTAAAAATTATCCCATTTAACACGAAACGGTCCATGTCGGTTACTTCGGGGTGAAAGGGTTAACTTAATTTCATAGCTAAATTAGTAGTACAATGTATAGAATTCAAAAGTACTTTTTTCGCTACTTTATATCATGATTAATTTGACTAAGAAACTATCTATTAATTTTCACTGAAAGAATAATTTTGACTGATAGAATGTTATATGTTCTGTTAACAACAAGATCATACGCAGATAGAAATATATACACCGGTCTGTATGTGGGGAGATTGCCAATTCAGCACAAAAAATATATACTCTAAACCAGGATCTGAGAATATGTCTCTGCAAATGTAACCAAGAATTGTATAACAACAACAACAACAACAACAACATCAACACTAACAAGGAAACTAGGGAATAGATTCTGATATGAGACACGCCATGTGATTTTGTACCTGTAAAATGGCCTAAAAAGTTGACAAAGTATTGTCAACCTTTTACTTTATTTATGAAAAACATTGTAAATTTTGTAAACGTATTTAATGAAATTACGCAGATGTCCGAAGGTACAAAATCAAATGGCGTGTCTCATATGGATGCCAGCTGAATAACTCAGAAAAGACAATTGGGCGGCCGGCTGATAAAATTTCATTAATAGTGTGTGTGTGACCAGGGTAGATACTGTCATGTGTAGTAAAAGTGAAAGTGAAAGGGTCCCACCAAAAGCCAAGGTCGTATAATTCCAGCACAAAAATATTTACACAATTCCCTAACATTTGATTGGTCCGTAGCAAGTCTCTGTCCAAAATTTATATCCCAGTAAACTCCCATGCCAAACTACTTCCCGTAACCGTCAGGCGCAGTTAAAATAATTCTTAAGAAAACGGAAAATAAACACATTTTCTTGATGAATTTATTTCAAATGCTGGAATTATAAGGAATGAATGGCCTTTTTGTTGAATTTATCGGGAATATAAACTTGGAAAAGTCGCGGGAATACTGGACGAAGGCCTTCCGGCCTTCGTCCAGTATTCCCGCGACTTTTCCAAGTTTATACCCCGATAAATTCCACAAAAAGGTAATTCATTCCTATAATAAGGACAGGACCATAATTAAAAGTCTCATCCGACCGACAAGTGGGATGGAATACTATCCTCTAGGCCACAACCCATCCATTCATCCCGAATGGTCCTTATTCATAATCATTACAAAAACTGACTGAACTGTGAACAGTGTAGGCCCTGATCAGACAGACAGCACAGATGATCTAGGCCTACGCTGGTCACTCGCATCAGTAGCCGATTTCATCAAAATTGCAAAGCATATTTTTTTAGCAAAGTATACTTTGAGGGAGTAATTATATATTTTTCCCGGAAATGCATTATTTCATACAGAACTAACTACTGTATATATTTGATGATTAAAGATTAAAAGTATGATAATGTAATAAATTCAGTATAATAAAAATTAATAAATTTATCATAAAATTGAAAATTTCTCCCTCTAAGTATACTTTGCTAGAAAAGTATACTTTGCAATGTTGATGAAATCGGCTACAGAAGGTATGTTTTTGTACAACAAATATACATGTCAAATTGGTTATTTTGTGACATTTATTGACTAGATTGACTAAATGGCCGGCGATTAGTGTAGGTCCTGATCAGACAGAGCAGATGTGTAGGCTGATCTGGAGCTAAGCTGGTCACACGCATAACCAATTTCTCTGATGTTAAGTTTTGTAAAGAGACTAAGTATGTGACCTGACCTCGAGATCAGCGGGAATTTGTCACAGCATAATAGTAGAGCCTTACAGGAATGCATGCATAGGAAATAGAAGTTATAACTTATTTCTCTGATGTTAAGGGTGGGGGTGTGGCATGGTAGTAGAGCCTTACAGGAATGCATGTGTGAAATATTAAGCATTTTAGATGAAGTAAATAGAAGTTATAACAATATTTCTCTGATGTTAAGTTTTGGAGAAGAGACTAAGTATTTGATCTTGACCTTGGGATCAGCGGGGGTTGGACGATCGTTTGTTTTTTTTACCGTCCATTCAGCAGCAAGCTAGATTATTTTGATATCAAGTTTATCAGGTAAGGCTAGGAAACGCGTAGGAATTTCGAGGTTTGCCGAGGAATTCCTACCGTTTCCGAGCCGAACCTGATAGCAAAATACAGTAGCCTCGTATTCTATTTATCAGATAACGTTTTATGCTCGAAATTGATCACAGAAAACGTCATGATCTATGGACAGAACGCAGACTTGTTTACGTTGCGTCATTACACTGACGTCATTCGGTAACGTCTTCCGACCAATGGAACGTCAGATTTCACTTCATTGTTACCCAGATGTTTGTATCAGGCCAATATTGCTTATACAAGAGTATGTTATTAGTCAGTATGTATTCGGTCAATACAAGGCAGGCTACCTGATAAATAGCCAGGATTGTACCTGTATGTGGGTGGGGGGCACTGTACATTCAGCACTAATATTACAAGAAACACTTTCAGCACTGAAAGACAGTGTCCTGATCTGGTGCCGGCCACCCTTACTACACCAGATCACTTTGCCCAGGTGTGAATCAGTTTCACACCTATCATGATATAAATCAATAAAGATGGAATAATCATTAACCCATTTCAGTCTAAGGATACAACAATCTTTGTTGAAACAATCTCATTTTCTTTATTTTTTCATAAAGGTATAGGTTGTTACCACTCATTTGAAACGTCTCGTTGAGACGGTTCAAATGAGTGGTAACAATATATAATTTCAAGATGAAATAAAGAAAATAGGATTTTTCCCCCCAAAAAAGTTTGTTACTACTATAATTGTATCCAGATACAATATAATTGTATTAACTCTTTGCATGCTGGGAAACTTGTGGGCTATAAATAGTTCAAAACTAGCGGACAAGAATTCATCATATTTTCTTGTATTTCTCCCCGTAAATATCATGAATATGTCTTGGAATTTCATTAGAATCGAGTCCTGAGGACTCAATTCTAATGAAATTTCAAGACATATTTACAGAGAAATAAAACATATATATGTACTCCTAATTCGTTTGGCGGATATTTTCGCCGCTAGCATGCAAAGGGTTAAGATACAAACCCATCCTCCTTGCTATGACATGAGAAAGAAGCATATCTCCTAGTCGAACCAAATTCAAAACTACCTTCACAGTTTGGCATAAATCCAAGATGGCCGCCAGCTAACCCTAATATTACACATCACTGTTCTAAACTGATGTTTTCAATGATTCAAGTACATTGTATGTGGCGTAACACATAATGGTTTGGGAAAATATACGAGGTACAATGACATAATATTATCTCCTACATTTGCATAAATTCAAAATGGCCGTCAAATGTAAATATAACTACTGATTTCTATAGTTTTACGTATCTTTGCTATCAATTCATTTTATATCTTATACTCTGTATTTATTGAACACATGCAATAATTCAAGTAAATGTTACAATGTAATTTTTATCCATTTGGAGAAATAATAATAATTTATGTTTCTTTACACACAGCTCATTTATACTTCACACACGCATTCCATAGCAAAGTATAATTATCTAGCAATTACATGTATCACAAAATAAACAAGAGTGCCGCAAGTCACAAAATAGCCCGTCGAATATGGGCCAGACAGCGAGGACGCAGAAATGTGAAGCTGTCACCAAGGCACGAAACATTAATGAGAATTTGAAAGTCTATAGCATTATTTCTTCATCTCGTTGTTCCAAATATGTATACTAATTTAGGCAGAGATAGAAAAGTAGAGTGTAAAGTAGAAATGATAGGGAATTGGATACAATAATGTTGAAAACATGGCTAAGTTAAAAAGGTGATATTTTTGTTAAAAAATATTTTTTCGGCATAAAAACACCAAGGTGCACATCTTCAATATGTGTAGAAGACGTGTGTATAGTTTCAGAACGATCGACTGAACAGTTTCGGAGGAGTTGTGTACACAAACTCTGTACCGTATATAGAATTGTATAGAAAAATGTAGAAGTATAGAAAAATGTAGAAAAAATGGCTAAGTTAAAAAGGTGATATTTTTGTTAAAAAATATTTTTTCGGCATAAAAACACCAAGATGCACATCTTCAATATGTGTAGAAGACGTGTGTATAGTTTCAGAACGATCTACTGAACGGTTTTGGAGGAGTTGTGTACACAAACTCTGTACCGTATATAGAATTGTATAGAACAAGAAACGAGGCAAAGCCACGAAGGCCAGGTTTTTTCCAAGCATGGACACTTGGATAACATAATTATACCCACTTTTTGTAGATTAGATGGCCGTGGCCTGCATGTCGCGCCTTGGGGCGAGGCATGGACACTAAAAAAATAGATATAGTAGATGGAAAAACTTTGACGAAAAAACTTTAACCGGACACACGGACGTACGGACGGACGGACATATGCCAAAATGCCGACGATATCGCGCTTTCCGCAAGCAGCTGCGACAATGATGATAAACACCCATGTGAAGTATCAAGGTAATGGGTGAAGCAGTTGCAGAGATATAGTACACGAAAAAACTTTAACATATAAATTCGAAGTAATTTGACCTTGACATTGCGCACAGGGCCGCACTTGGTTGGGGGTTAGAATGAAAATATGGACGATGATAAACACCCATGTGAAGTTTCAAGGTAATGGGCGAAGCAGTTGCAGAGATATAGTATAACAAAAAAGTTTTAACCAAACAATTTAACCAGACGTACGTTAAAAAGATTAACGTTGAAAATGGCTAAGTCAATTACGTAGAAAATAATAGGTGAAGGTAAAAAAATGGTCACATGTTGATAGTTGTATGTGGTAGGCACCCCTTGGTTATGAAGCTGTGAAAGTTTGGTGGTCCTAGGTGGTACAGTACCAAAGAAATGGACTTAAACACGAAAACTTAACATTGTAAACGCGAAAACTTAACGTTGAAAATGGCTAAGTCGACTGCGCGGAAAAAATGGGTCAAGTTAAAAACGAGGCAAAGCCACGAAGGCCAGGTTTTTTCCAAGCATAGACACTTGGATAACATAATTATACCCACTTTTTGTAGACTAGATGGCCGTGGCCTGCATGTCGCACCTTGGGGCGAGGCATGGACACTAAAAAAATAGATATAGTAGATGGAAAAACTTTAACCAAAAAACTTTAACCGGACACACGGACGAACGCACGGACGTATGCCAAAATGCTGACGATATCGCGCTTTCCGCAAGCAGGTGTGACAATGATGATAAACATCCATGTGAAGTATCAAGGTATTGGGTGAAGCAGTTGCAGAGATATAGTACACGAAAAAACTTTAACAAAAAAAATTCAAAGTAATTTGAACTTGACATAGGGCACAGGATCGCGCTTTCCGCAAGCAGGTGCGACAATGATGATAAACACCCATGTGAAGTATCAAGGTATTGGGTGAAGCAGTTGCAGAGATATAGTACACGAAAAGACTTTAACAAAAAAATTCAAAGTAATTTGACCTTGACATTGGGCACAGGATCGCGCTTTCCGCAAGCAGGTGCAACAATGATGATAAACACCCATGTGAAGTATCAAGGTATTGGGTGAAGCAGTTGCAGAGATATAGTACACAAAAAAATGTTAACAAAAAAATTCAAAGTAATTTGACCTTCACATTGGGCACAGGATCGCGCTTTCCGCAAGCAGGTGCGACAATGATGATAAACACCCATGTGAAGTATCAAGGTATTGGGTGAAGCAGTTGCAGAGATATAGTACACGAAAAAACTTTAACAAAAAAATTCAAAGTAATTTGACCTTGACATTGGGCACAGGATCGCGCTTTCCGCAAGCAGTGCGACAATGATGATAAACACCCATGTGAAGTATCAAGGTATGGGGTGAAGCAGTTGCAGAGTTATAGTACACGAAAAAACTTTAACAAAAAAATTCAAAGTAATTTGACCTTGACATTGGGCACAGGATCGCGCTTTCCGCAAGCAGGTGCGACAATGATGATAAGCACCCATGTGAAGTATCAAGGTATTGGGTGAAGCAGTTTGCAGAGATATAGTACACAAAACGAAAAAACTTTAACAAAAAAATTCAAAGTAATTTGACCTTGACATTGGGCACAGGGGCCGCACGGTTTGGGGGTTGAAATGAAAATATGGATGATGATAAACACCCCATGTGAAGTTTTCAAGGTAATGGGCGAAGCAGTTTGCAGAGATATAGTATAACGAAAAAGTTTTAACAAAAAAACTCTAACCAGACGTACGTTAAAAAGTTAACGTTGAAAATGGCTAAGTCAATTACGTAGAAATAATATGTGAAGGTAAAAAAAATGGTCACATGTTGGATAGTTGTATGTGGTAGGCACCCCTTGGTTATGAAGCTGTGAAAGATTGGTGGTCCTAGGTGGTACAGTACCAAAGAAATGGACTTAAACACGAAAACTTAACATTGTAAACGCGAAAACTTAACATTGAAAATGGCTAAGTCGACTGCGCGGAAAAAATGGGTGAAGTTAAAAAAAAAAGTAACATGTTGGATAGTGATATGTGGTGGGTACCCCTTGATTATGAAGCTGTGAAAGTTTGGTGGTCCTAGGTGGTACAGTACGAAAGAAATGGACTTAAACACGAAAACTTAACATTGTAAACGCGAAAACTCTTAACATTGAAAATGGCTAAGTCGACTACGCGGAAAAAATGGGTGAAGTTAAACAAAAAGTAACATGTTGGATAGTGATATGTGGTGGGCACCCCTTGATTATGAAGCTGTGAAAGTTTGGTGGTCCTAGGTGGTACAGTAACAAAGAAATGGACTCAAACACGAAAACTTAACATTGATTGTGGACGCCGCCCGCCCGCCCGCTGCCCGCCCGCCGCCCGCCCGCCTGGCTTTCGCCAATCCAATAGCCTGGATTTTTTTTCAAAAAACCTGGCTAAAAATGTAGAAACAATGGCTAAGTTAAAAAGGTGATATTTTTGTTAAAAAATAATTTTTCGGCATAAAAACACCAAGGTGCACATCTTCAATATGTGTAGAAGACGTGTGTATAGTTTCAGAACGATCTACTGAACGGTTTCGGAGGAGTTGTGTACACAAACTCTGTACCGCATATAGAATTGTATAGAAAATGTAGAAAAAATGGCTAAGTTAAAAAGATGATATTTTTGTTAAAAAATATTTTTTCGGCATAAAAAAACCAAGGTGCAAATCTTCAATATGTGTAGAAGACGTGTGTATAGTTTCAGATCGATCGACTGAACGGTTTCGGAGGAGTTGTGTACACGAACTATGCGCTTTTTCTTCAGCCGCCGCCCGCCCGTCCGCCCGCCCGCCCGCCCGCCCGTCATGCGGTAAAACATAATACGTACGGTCGTATAAAAATTCAGTATAATAAAAAGTCATAAATTTCTCCTTAAATTGAAAATTTCTCCCTCAAATACTTTGCTAGATAAATATACTTTGCCATGTTGGTGAAATAGGCTACAGAAACGGTAGAAATTCCTCGGCGAGCCTCAGAAGTCCTACATGCTTGCTTGTCTTGTCTGATAAACTGGTTAATATCAAAAGACACTGGCCTGATATTGTCTAAATTGTTTGATCCATGATTAACCCTTAGAAACATGGTTTGACAGCACTTCAGAATCATTTCCATTTATGAATGCAGTTGTACAAATTAACATCAATATCCATTCCAGTTATTTAGCGGTGAAAAGGTTAACCCTTAGACCGCTACACACAACAATTGTCGTCTGTTGTTGCTTTTATATCTTGCCTTGTTTCTCAATAAAAACATGTTTTGACAGCACTTCAGAATCATTTCCAACGGAATGTTTTTGATGACAAAAATGGAAAATAGAAAAGAAACAGCAGGCGACAAAAAATTAAGATAGCGGTGCAAGGGTTAAGAATATTATCCAAGAACACGGTATCGGGCCTCAGGAAATCCACTCGTCCACTCGTATTGAGAGTGAATTATGGATCGGGACGAGTGATAATTTGAAGGAATAATGCAGCAATAACATTAAAATATATAGAATTGGATTAGTTGAATTCTGGACGAGTGGAAAATAAAAAATTTGCTGAGGCCCGAGTATGTAAATATAATTTTAGGGAATGATGCCATCTAAACTAATATAACACAACTCTGGCATTTAGGTATTGCCTAAAATGATTTTTAAAATATTTTTTCTCTCCGTAAATGACGTCAAAAACCCACAAAAAATTAAGCGCTCATGCGAAATTCAATTCCACACAAGATTCACAATTAACAGATATGGATAATTAAGGATGGATTCATCGTTGAGAAACGTATACCCTCCCATCCGCTGAAAACTCTTTTTGAATCCCGATTTACAAGACACGTCAATGTGCAACTGGTTACCAGAAAGTGATAAAAAAATAAAACCTCACAGGAGACAATTTTCATGCACACTGAAACAAACTGTCTTTTCAAAAAATAAATAAACGTATGCGAACAACAATATACTTTTTTCTGCCATGCACGAGGCACAACTAGCTACACAAAGAACAGAGGAATACATGCAGTTCATACACAGCAAAGTAACAGGAACTGTCTCGTTTTAGCCCATTTCAAGTGGTATCAAACTTTATCAAAATACCTTTTTTTCTATTTTATTTATTTTTCAATTAAATTATATATTGTTACCACTCATTTGAACCATCTCGACGAGACGGTTCAAATGAGTGGTAACAACATATACTTTTGGTGAGAAATAAGAAAAATCATTTTCCATGAGAAAAATGGAATATCCTCAGCATGAAATGGGTTCCCATAATCCATTCACCCCAAAGGCCATAAAAATTATTTGTATTTGTTTGTCAAACATTTCTTTTTGAAGGTGAGAGGGAATTTTTTTTTATTTTGTCTTTCAATACACGATTGCCAAAAATTTAACATAAATCTTGATTTTTCGCGTTACAATGTGAAATTGCAAGTGTATTTTTTTTAATTTTTCCGTGACAATAGAAAGATCTGATGTGCAGGACTTTCTTCTGATGCAGTAATGTCCGAAAACATTTTAAACTACCGGTATATTTTTACGGCCAAATATCAGACGTTGACGGTATTCCACGTATTTTCAGACTATTTCCATTACATGTAGTAAAACAAATATGCAATTTTAAATTATAAAAAAAAAAACACCGACAAACTGTAGATCCTGATGAGACATCTGGATCTACAGTGTTCGCCAATATTCCCTTTATACATACAGCCTACGGGGTTGAAAGGAGGAATTCCGGAAAAAAATAAAAATAGCATCAACCAATCGGAATGGAAGAAGACAGTTCGAGTTGGAGGGAAACTACGAGCACGAATATGTATTACCCTAGGTCGCCACCCACGCTGAACAGGGGAAAGCAAGACGTGAGGGAAAGAAGAATAAATATACATTAGCCACAGGTTGATGTAACGGACCGAGGTTTATACATACATTAAATACACCTAAAAAAAAGCATTAATCAGTGATAAAAAAGTGAATTTTTTTCTGAATTTTTTCCCCCACTTATTAATGCTTTTAGGTATATTTAATGTATTTATTTTTGTTCACTTTTTTTCACTTATTAATGCTTTTAGGTATATTTAATGTATTTATAGACCTCGGTCCGTTACTTCAACCTGTGACATTAGCAGCGTCAACACCTGTGTGCATGCCTTAACCTTTTCACCCCCAAGTAACTGGAATGGACTGTGATATGTTAATTTTGCAACCAATCCAACCGTCTCAAAATGATTTTCAGACTAGTTCATTTAAGAAAATGGGATGATTTTTGCTCCTAAAAAGTACAGATCCTGACGAGACGGCTCGTCACGAGCTGGATCTACACGATTTGCCAATACCACTACTATACAGGCCTGTGATGTTGAAAGGGTTAAAACCCTTACAACGCTGAATTAAACAAGCAATCTTCGTTCCAATCTTGTATACCAAAATGTGATTTATAATTTGTGGCTGTGACTGGAGAAATAGAGAATAGTACGTTAGTGCCGTGAATGGGAAAAAATATCTGGCAAAGCTCAGGAAACGGGATGGGCGAGGCTTTGCCGAGCACATCCCGTTTCTGTGCCGCGCCAGATATTTTTTCCCATTCATGGCACTAACCTACTATTCTATTTATCCCGTCAACACCTACAAATTGCTGTAAAATGCAAAAATAGTATTGACTGGATATCAAAAATGTTTCACGGCACCGTGTTTCACGGCACATACGCACTGTGTTGACGGGATAAATGGGGCTTACTGGATTTGTGACCAGTGTAGTTCCTGATCAAATAGCACACGCTTGTAGCCCGATAACCATCCAGGGCTCTAAATAAGGAATTAGCAATTGGGTATTGTTACTCCATCATATCTGAAGCAATTGGGTATTTCAAAATTTTAATTGGGTAAAATAAAATAACACTACTGTTTACACATCAACAGACAGCAATTATTGAATAGTTTGCTTCGTAAATGAAAACTTGTCTTGACATTTCATAAGAATTGTCTCCTTGGAGACAATTCTAATGAAATACCAAGATGTGTTTTCATGGAAAATAAGAAATATGTGCTATATTTGTGGTCTGTTTATTGTTTTCTGCAGCATGATAAATGTACCACAAATTTTTCATTGCTTTTTGATACTCGCTACTTCTGAATTCAATTGGGTTTTTGGCAATTTTAATTGGGTATTTAAGCAAATACGCAGCTTATCTGAATCATGACGGGTGTTTCATTGATGGAATGGCAAACACTGCAGATCTTGATCAGACTGTGAGGATGCACAGGCTGATCAGGATCTACACTGAACCCATAAGCCCCATTTCTCCAGTCCCTGCAACATTTAATAAAATATGTTTGTACGAATGCTGAATTTATTTTTGTTGTCTGCTGTTCCTTTTTTATTTTCCATTTTTGACAACACTTTAGAATCATTTACAATGGAAACGATTCTAACGTGTTGTAAAACAATGTTTTTATTTAGAAAGAAGACAAAATATAAAACAGCAGTAGATGGCAATTTAAGTTTCCCCGCATTCAAAGGGTTAAAACAAGGAAGCAGTCTAAAGCCTTTAAATGCAGGGAACCGAATATTGTCGTCTGCTGATTATTCACATTTTTCTTATTTCTTGTAAACAAAGTCTCCCAGGACACATGAATCATGTTTTAATTCAATTAAAAACAACAGAAGACAATTCAGTATTGTAAGGGTTAAAGGGACGAGTAATTTAGGATGTACATGGTCGAAAACAGTCCAGGTCTAGAGGAAATGAGTAGAGGCTCAAGGATACCTGTAGCCGATTTCATCAACATTGCAAAGTATACTGAATATCTAGCAAAGTATACTTTGAGGGAGAAATTTTCAATTTAAGGATAAATTTATTAATTTTTATTATACTGAAATTATTACATTATCACACCCATTTTGGCTGTGATATGATAATGTAATAAATTCAGTATAATAATTCTGCATACTTGAAATCATCAAATATATGCAGTCGGTAGTTCTATATGAAATAATGCATTTCGGGGAAAAATAAATGATTTCTCCCTCAAAGTATACTTTGCTAGATAAGTATACTTTGCAATGTTGATGAAATCGGCACCTGGCCGCTGCCTGGACCAACAAAAAAACAAGAAAATGTGTTCATAGAACACTAATGCCCCAGATATCGCTTTGATAGTAAACAAGGCAAAATTTCAAGTCCAAAGTGGAGATAATCCATAACCCAAATTACGGTTTAAGTTTTACGAGTTACAAGACGAAATTGCCAAATTCTAAGTCGAAAAGGAAAGATAATCCATGACCCAGGGGTTGAATAAAAAAATTGAAATAAACTTTGCGCATCTACTCATCATAAGGAAGCTACATACCAAGTTTGAGGTGTGTAGCTATTAGGGTTTAAAAGTTTTAGGACTTACAAGCCAAAATTGGAAAAGTCTAAGTCGAAAAGGGAGAGATAATCCATGACCCCGGGGTCGAATCAAAATAAACGTTACGCATCTACTCCTCATAAGGAAGCTACATATCAAATTTCAGGTCTGTAGCTAGTAAAAGTTTTACGACTTACAAAGTTGGTGACGGACGGACAGGACGGATGGACAAGGGTAACACTAAATGCCCCCTCCACTATCGTGGTGGGGCATAAAAACAATACTTGAACCCAAATCATACAAACGGGCGGACCAACAGTAATACGAAAACTACTGGTATATGCCCCTAGACATACTTCGTATGCTGGAGGTATAATAATATAAAATGAATATGCCTGGTCCAGTAATTGTATGCATATTAAATTCAACGCTCAAAGCCGCAACTTGCTCCCGTTACAGCAGATATCACTGCGGTGGATATCTCAAAATAGATGCTTGCAAGTGGAGGAGACTGTTAACCCTTAGACCGCTATCTTATTTTTGTTGTCGTCTGCTGTTTATTTTCTATTTTTCATTTCTATAATCAAAAACATGCTTTAACAGCTAGCACTTTAGAATAAAGATGGAAATGATTCTGAAGTGCTGTCAAAGCATGATTTTGATGATAAAAATGGAAAATAAACAGCAGACAAAATAAGATAGCGGTTTAACAGTGCGTATGTGCCGTGAAACACGGTGCCGTGAAACATTTTTGATATCCTGTCAATACGACCTAATCGCTGCGTATGAATATGTGCGGTGGCTGGGATTATTTTTTTTGCATTTTAAAGCCATTAGTAGGTGTTGACGGGATAAATAGAATAGTAGGTTAGTGCCGTGAATGGGAAAAATATCTGGCGCGGCTCGGAAACGGGATGTGCTCGGCAGAGCCTCGCCCATCCCGTTTCCTAAGCCTTGCCGGATATTTTTTCCCATTCACGGCACTAACCTACTATTCTCTATCTATTTTCCTTATTTCTGAACCAAAATATATGTTGTGACCACTTGTTTGAACCGTCTCGGCGAGACGGTTCAAATGAGTGGTCACAACAAATACTTCTGATGAGAAATAAAGAAATTCTTGAGCCTTGCCGGATATTTTTTCCCATTCACGGCACTAACCTACTATTCTCTATCTATTTTCCTTATTTCTGAACCAAAATATATGTGGTGACCACTCATTTGAACCGTCTCGGCGAGACGGTTCAAATGAGTGGTCACAACATATACTTCTGATGAGAAATAAAGAAATTCTTGAGCCTTGCCGGATATTTTTCCACATTCACGGCACTATATAACCTACTATTCTCTATACCCCTCGACATATAAAAAAAAACTAGCCCGGTATTCTCTACGTTCTGCTAAAAAAATAACATTTGTTTGTTTGAAAATCACACCTACAGATCTTATGGACAGACGGAAATTCTAAAACTATATACCGTACCCCTTGACCTACATGCATGTGTACATTCTATGTTGGGGGGTATAAAATATGTCCCTTAGACGCGAGAAAATAAATTTGCAGATTCTCATACACATCTGCCCATAAAATAAATATCCAATTGATTACTTATTTATTATTTTCAAGTAATTTTTCTTGAACAAGAAGAAAAAAAACAACGTTTTTTTGTTTTTTTTCTTCAAAATAAGTTAAACATCCACCATCATCGTTGCAATTTTATTCCAAAATTGGATGAGAATCTTATAATTCATTTTCCACCGCCATATAACCACTCATGCAGGGTCACAGTACATCCATACTGCCCAGTCATGTGAAACACGCCATGTGATTTTGTACCTAAGAACATGTGCCATATCTCATGAAAAATATTTACAAAACGTGCGATATTTTCCGTAAATGACGTCGAAAGATTACAAGATTTTCATAGCAAATTAGGAATACTAATTTTGTCATCTTTCAACGTCATTTACAGAAAATATCATATTTTCTGTAAATACATTTCATGAAAATTCACACGTATTATTACATACAAAATCGCATAGTGTGTCTCGTGTATATTAACCCATCTGATGATGCAGACACATTTCTCGTGAAAACAATTATTATTATTTTCTTATTTCTCAACAAAAAGACATATTGTTACCACTCATTTGAACTGTCTGGTTGAGACCGTTCAAATGACTGGTAACAACATACATTTTCATTGAGTTATAAAGAAAATTGGGGAAAAAATGGTGAATACATGTGGATGAGTTTCCCACATGAAATGAGGGTACCGGTATAATATAGGAATGAATGACCTTTTTGTGGAATTTATCGGGGTATAAACTTGGAAAAGTCGCGGGAATACTGGACGAAGGCCGGAAGGCCTCGTCCAGTATTACCGCGACTTTTCCAAGTTTATATCCCCGATAAATTCCACAAAAAGGCCATTCTGATTCATTCCTTATAATTCCAGCATCTGAAATAAATTTATCAAGAAAATGTGTTTATTTTCCGTTTTCTTAAGAATTATTTTAACTGCGCCTCACAGTTACGGAAAGTAGTTCGGCGTGGGAGTTTACTGGGATATAAATTTTGGACAGAGACTTGCTACGAGCCAATCAAATGTTAGGGAATTGTGTAAATATTTTTGTACTGGAATTATTGTCTCATCAGGGTCTGCACTTTTGCAAGTAATTTTCATATTTTTGGAGAACAAAAAATCCCCCCAAAAATACCCACTTTTTAGACTACATGTTGTCTGAAAATCATTTTGTGACAATTGGTTTGGTCAGAAAATTAACATATCAAATGTAATTCCAGCTACCGGTATTTAGGGTTGAAAAGGTTAAATGTTATATTCATATATGTATGGCGCCACAGGGCATATATATATATACACTGAAGCAGTGGTTTGTGAAAGAAATTGGAAAAGTATGTTTTGCTGTAAAAAAAACAGCCAATTGCAACGGTAACCGTATGAAGGTCAAATAGGATAAGGTCGTGTTAATGTGGGAAAGTTTGACAGACAGTTGAAACACTAGATGCCACTAGATCCTCGAACTTGGGGCAAAAGATTAAAAAATAAAATCTCTGAATAAGCCTAGTACCTCAGATTTAATAATTAACCCTTAGACCGCTACTCACAACAATTGTCGTCTGCTGTTTCTTATATATCTTGCCTTATTTCTCAATAAAAACATGGTTTGACAGCACTTCAGAATCATTTCCAATGGAAATGATTCTGAAGTGCTGTCAAAGCATGTTGTAAATAAGCACTTCAGAATCATTTCCAATGGAAATGATTCTGAAGTGCTGTCAAAGCATGTTGTAAATTATTCTAAAGCATGTTTTTGATGATAAAAATGTAAAATAGAAAATAAACAGCAGACAACAAAAAATTAAGATAGCGGTGTAAGGGTTAACATGATCATTTATGAATAATTCCAGCACAAAAATATTTACACAATTCCCTAACATTTGATTGGCCCGTAGCAAGTCTCTGTCCAAAATTTATATCCCAGTAAACTCCCACGCCGAAAGACTTTCCGTAACCGTGAGGCGCAGTTAAAATAATTCTTAAGAAAACGGAAAATAAACACATTTTCTTGATGAATTTATTTCAAATGCTGGAATTATAAGGAATGAATGGCCTTTTTGTGGAATTTATCGGGGATATAAACTTGGAAAAGTCGCGGGAATACTGGACGAGGCCTTCCGGCCTTCGTCCAGTATTCCTGCGACTTTTCCAAGTTTATACCCAGATAAATTCCACAAAAAGGCCATTCATTCCTATAATGTTCACCTTTGCAAGCAACACAGAGTATAGACTTGTGGAAGCTGACAACAGTGTACATTGGTAGTATTGTTGCAAAATGTGTCATATACTATAGTAGTATACAGCGCTTGACAATCCCGAAATGTAAATTTTATCAGAAATGGTGAAAGTTGATAAAACTAGAAAATGTGTTCATAGAACATGGATGTCCCACATATCGCTTTGATAGTAAACAAGCCAAAATTCCAAGTCCAAAAGGGGAGATAATCTATGGCTCAGTGTCAAAGCAAAAATAGAAATTCACTTTGTGCATCTACACACCATAAAGAAGCTACCTACCAAGCATTATATAAGCCTCCGGCTATTACGTTTTACAAGTTACAATTTGCAAAATTTTAAATAGAAAATTGGGAGATACTCCATGACCTGGGGGTCGCATAAAAAATCTAAATAAACTTTGCACATCTACTCATCATAAGGAAGCTACATACCAAGTTTCATTCAGGTTTGTAGCTATTACAGTTTAAAAGTTTTACGAGTTACAAGGCAAAATTGCCAAATGGACACGAGTAACACTAAATGCCCCCTCCACTACCGTGGTGGGGCATAAAAATGCAGAAACTTTCGAAGGAAGGAAACACAATATATCGACTTGCAGGTGTCACTATAAGCACAAACGCTTACTTGACGGTTGACAATAAGCAAAAGTGATATCGATGGTCTAGTAATATAAGGTCGTAAGTGCTATGCTTTAGCATAGCAGTTACGACCTTATGTTACTAGACCATCGATATGATAACCCCAAGTATTTGGACACAATTTATTCTGGTAAACACACATTAAAGGAACATGCCCACTCAGTAAGCAGAAACTGTTCTTTATAGGAATTAAATAAGTGTATAATTGTGTCACTATTCCACAAGTTCTAAAAATTGCAAGTGCCCGCTATACAGATATAATCATTTATTTTACTGATAGTGAAGCGCGGTGGTATCAGGCTATTTTCATATGCAAATGAGGCATGATATGTTTTAGTTATTTATACTAATTAAATGCGTCACCTGAATTTTGTTTATTATAGGCAGATTATAAAGTATGATTATTGCACATCAAAAAATAAATACAGAGATAAATAGTAATGTCCGTTAACATTTTAAGGAAACACGATTATCGCCCCTGATATCAGTGTTGAAAATTTACGTCTTATATAAAATGTATAATAATGCCAATCAATGTGTGGGCTAATGGTGAATTAATGTTTATTTTGCTAGAAAATGTCTCACAGCAAATATTGTTCCCATGTTTAGGGTTAGTATGGTTGCACACAATAACGATGTATTTGGATACAATTTCTTTGAGAAACCCTTATTTTACATGGGTTTCCCCCGAAACATATGGTGACCGAATATTTAGGGTAATTATGGTAGTATTAACCCATTACATGCCGAGGATACGCTATCATCTTTGCGGAATTTTGTTACGTCAAATGACTTTGAAATTTGTGTAAAATATTTTCCTTCTATGCGCTCAGAAGTATATGTCGTGACCACCATTTGAACCGTCTCGTCGAGACGGTTCAAATGAGTGGTCACAACATATACTTTCATCGAGAAATAACAAAAATAAAAATAAAATATTTTTACAAAAAAAACAAACCCGTAAAGGTGTATTCCGCATGTAATGAGTTAATCTTCAGATTCAGACTGCAAGCCGAGTAACAGCTGTTATTCTGTCACGGTGGGTAAAATGTAACTTATGGAATACATGGCCAATCTAGTTCTTGATCTGCTGTCATATTCAAATAAGGACCTATACTGTTTGTTAGAAAATGGTGAAAAGAGAAAGGGTTTAAATTCACAGCAAACACGAAGATCATATAGAAAAGAGACCTTTCGAGTTTCAAGTCTCATTTGAAAGTATCTTTTTCAAGCAAAGAAGGGGATGGAATAAACTATTGAGACGAGCCATGTGATTTGTTACCCAAGAACATGTGTAATAACTCATAAAAAAATATTTACAAAATTTACGATATTTTCCGTAATGTCGAAAGTTGAAAAAATGTTCATAGTAGATGTGGAATCCGTAATTGGTACAAAAATGTTGTCATCTTCCGACGTCATTTACAGAATATATCACAGTTTCAAAAAATACATTTCATTAACAAGAGTGCCGAAGGTCACAATATACATCCGTCGAGCAAGGCCAGTCAACAAGGGGATATAACTCAGTGAAAATAGGGTTCTTCATTTTAACGTGATAAAAACTCATAAACCAAATTTAGTTACGATCCGTAAGGTAGAACTTGAGTTATTGTGTGGACAAGGATATAGACTCCGAAAATAAAAAATGGCCGCCAAGGGGAGATAAGTTATCGGAATTTTTTTAAAAATCAATAGGCTTCTTCATCTTGCCGTGATAAACATGTATACCGAATTTGGTTACGAGCGGTCAAGTAAAACTTGGGAGTTATTGCGTGGACAAGGATACAGAGTGCGAAAATTAAAAGAAATAGCCACCATAGAGGAGATAAAGTCATCGGATATTTTTCAAAATCAATAGGCTTCTTTGTCTTGCCGTGATAAACATGTATACCAAATTTGGCTACGATCGGTGAAGTAAAACTTGATTTATTGCGTGCACAAGGATACAAAGTGCGAAAATTAAAAATGGCCGCCAAGTCATAGAAAATTTTGAAAATCAATGGGCTTCTTCCTCTTGTCGGGACTTAAGTTATCATGTGTACAAGTTCTGCCCGTTGCCGCCCATACAAGGTGAATCCATAATACGTCCCGTTTCAAAAATCGTAGATGTTCTTAGGTACAAAATCACATGGCGCGTCTCAAATAAGGACCTGTACTGCTTATTAGAAGGTTGAATGGTTACATTCGGAATACACATTTACGGGTATGAATTTTTTAAAATATTTTTGTTTCATTTTTGTTATTTCTTAATGAAAGTATATGTTGCGACCACTCATTTGAACCGTCTCGATGAGACGGTTCAAATGGTGGTCGCGACATATACTTCTAAGCACATTTAAAGAAAATATTTGTGATTTTCCCCAATCAAAATGGCATATCCACAGAATGAAATGGGTTAACAGTCGTAGCAAATCCAAGGTCACAATATAGAGGAGGATGAGACACATCAGTTTCAACCTGATTTGAGTGTATTTTTTTCATACCTATGGCCGGGATTTAACCAACACTACTAGAGACAAATCATGAGATTTTGTACCTAAGATGTGTGATTTTTTTCCATGAAAATCGTCAAAAGTTGACAGAAGTTTGCTAGCAAATGCGGTATTCTAGAATTATGCATTTGCTCTGAACACTTTGTGTCAACTTTCGAAGTTATTACAGAAAATACCAGAATCTTGTAAATATGTTACACGAGATAGTGTATATCTTCTTAGGCACAAAATCACATGGCTCATTTCGTTTAGACTTATTTTCAACTACATTTTTTTCCACAAATATCTCAATGTAAATGCGAAAGACATGTGATTGATCGATATCTGTCATGTGATGATTTAATATGATATTTATTTAACGAGTTTACCGACTACAGAAGAAACAAGTTCAATAAATCTCATGTTAAAACAAACAACTGCTAGAGTATATGTATTGCATAAGCACAGAATCGTATATCGAAGCAGCATATACTGCCAAACATTTTTTTTGTAGCAGGTGCATTAGTATATATAGAGAATAGTAGGTTAGTGCCGTGAATGGGAAAAAATATCCGGCAAGGCTGAAGAATTTCTTTATTTTTCATCAGAAGTATATGTTGTGACCACTCATTTGAACCGTCTCGCCGAGACGGTTCAAATGAGTGGTCACAACATATACTTTGGTTCAGAAATAAGGAAAATAGATAGAGAATAGTAGGTTAGTGCCGTGAATGGGAAAAAATATTCTAGTTATCCCGTCAACACCTACAAATGGCTGTAAAATGCAAAAATAGTATTGACTGGATATCAAAAATGTTTCACGGCATCTTGTTTCACGGCACATACGCGCTGTGTTGACGGGATAAGTATTACATTAGTATATTATGACTGTTAAAGGTACACGCCCAGTCAGTAGGAACAATATGTTCTTTATAGAAATTAAATAAGTGTATAATTGTGCCACTGTTCCACCAGTTCTAAAAAATACTAGTGCCCGCTATACAGATATAATCATTTAGTAATATTTATTTTACTGATAGTGACACGCGGTGGTATCAGGCTATTTTCACATGCAAATGAGGCATGATATCTTTTAATTATTTATACTAATTAAATGCGTCATCTGAAAAAAAATATTTTTCAACAGATTATAAAGTATGATCATTTCACATAAAAAAATAAATACAGAGAATACATAGTAATGTCCGTTAACATTTTAAGCAAACACCGTTATCGCCCCTGATACCAGTGCGGAAATTTACATATGATATAAAATGTATAATAATTCCAATCAATACGTGGGGTAATGGTGAATGAATGTTTAGTTTGCCAGAAAATGTCTCAGATGATGTATCTGATATAAAGAACATTTTGTGTCTACTGAGTGGGCATGTACCTTCTTTGCATGCTAGCGGGTAAATAACATCCAACCAATTACATGTACTAGTAAATGTATCTTTCTTATTTCTCTCGGTAAATATGTCTTGGAATTTCATCAGAATTGTGTCCCTCTGGACACAATTCTGATGAAATTCCAAGACATATTCATGATATCGACAGTTAGAGACATTGTCTGCTATTTTTGAACTATTTATAGCCCAGAAATTTCCAAGCATGCAAGGAATGAAAACACTGTTATCACACTATAAAAGTAAATTTTATGCAATAATGGGGTTCAACGGTACATGCCCACTCAGTAGACACAAACTGTGCTTTATATCAGAGACATTTTCTGGCAAATAAACATTCATTCACAATTACCCCACGTATTGATTGGCATTATTATACATTATACATGTTATTTTAGACCTAAATTTTCACACTGATATCAGGGGCGATAACCGTGTTTCCTTGAAATGTTAACGGACATTGCTATTTATTCTCTGTATTTATTTTTTGATGTGCACTGATCATAATCTGTTGAAAATTTATTTTTGCAGGTGACGCATTTAATTAGTATAAATAATTAAACAATATCATACCTCATTTGCATATAAAAATATCCTGATACCACCGCGCGTCACTATCAGTAAAATAAATATTACTAAATGATTATATCTGTAAAAAGCGGGAATTCGTAATTTTTAGAACTGGTGGAATAGTGATACAATTATACACTTATTTAATTCCCATAAAGAACATTTTGAGCCTACTGAGTGGGTATGTACCTTTACCGTTCATTAAGAACATATATCATATACAGACAGGTGACAAAGTAGTACCAGTCTGCACCAGTGTGGGGACATTGTGAATGCAGTACCGTAATAAACTTAAATATTCGCACACCATTTATTTGGGGAAACATATAAAATATATGGTTTCCCAACATCAGTGAGCATGCCAATATTTAGGGTTAGTATGGCAGTAGTGGTCTAATCACAATAACAATGTATTTGGATACAATTTGTTACCGTATTAATCCTAAATATTCAGACACAATTTGCTTTGGGGAACGCCTATTAAATAAATTGAGTACAAATATTGAGGGTTAATACAGTACTCACTGAATCCACAACCTCCTGATCTGGTAGTGCTAGTGCCACACCCAGGGGTGGGAACAGTTCCAAATAACAAATCCTGAAAACGGCTAAACAAACATACCTTTCCACCCACACATGCATAAAAGGCTGCTTCCCATGTAGAAACATATATATATTTCTGCAATTATCAGGAACCAGAAATCCTGGTTTCGGAATATATCCTGAAAATTCCCACTCCTGCACACCCATTACATGCGGAGTACACCTTTACAGGTTTAATTTTTAAAAAATATTTTAATTTTATATTTGTCATTTTCAATGAAGACATAATGTTGTGACCACTCATCTGAACCGTCTCAACGAGACGGTTCAAATGGTGGTCGTGACATATTCTTCTAAGCGCATATAAAGAAAACATTCATGATTTTCCACAAAGAAAATGGCGTATCCCCAGCATGAAATGGGTTAAGTGAAGACAAAACTTACCAATAATAATGATAAGAACAACAACAGCTATGGCAATCAGAATCAGCCACATCTGTAAGTAAAACAACAGAAAACGTGCAACAAAACAAAAACTACAACATAAAAGGTGACTAATGAAACTAACTAACCCTTTCAACCCTAATTAACTGGAATGGACTGTGCTATATTAATTTATGATTCAATCCAAGCTTCACAAAATGATTTTCAGACTAGTCCATTTATAAAAAGGGTGTGTTATTTTTTCTAAAACATATGAAAATTCCTAGCAAACAGTGCAGATCTTGATGAGCCGAGGGCTCGTTACCAGCCGGCTCATCTGGATCTACACTGTTTGCAGAGAAGTCTGTAGTGTTGAAAGGCTAAATATCAATTAGTGAAATAGCTATCAATGTCTTCCCCACTTGGAGTGGGTGGCGTGGGCAGGGATTCCGCTGGCGATCGCCACTTTCGCAATTGGCGATAACAAATTAGTTTTCGAAAAAAATAATAATTTTGAAGTGACAATTTTTTTATTTTCCCCAGCGAAATCCCTGGATGGGTGGTGGGGGGAAGCATGGTTATCAACACACTGGTAATTAGACAAATTCTAAAACTGACCGTCTCATTCTTGTCAAATTCCCGAGGGTGAAGCAGCATTTTCTCATAGGCACATGCAGACTTCAGAATATATATCCTACCCAGGTATATATGGTTCACCGTCTAATTTGTGCCTCTGATAATTTTATATTGTGTCTAATTCCTAAGGGTGAAGCAGAATTTTCTCAGAATTAATGGTACAGGCAGACTTCATAGTATCTAATATCCCCACCACATATATATTTGCCTGTCTAATTCGTGCCTGTGAGGATTTATTTAGCGTCTTATTCCCAGTGTGTACCCCACCCACCACCTCAGATGAAGGCATTGATAGCTGCAATATTTCATGCCAGATCCATTGGCTGTAAAAACATCATAATTTCTTCTTTTTTTATGAATGTATATATGGTCACTTATTCAGAATATTCTTCTTGGCGTCTTTGTCAGGCATATTTTCAAGAAAAAAAATGTATGTGATCACTCATTTGAACTGTTCTCAATGGTTATAATGAATGGTCACACTGTTGGAGATGTACAGACACTTTTAAAAGGAATAATTTTTTTTAAAAGTTGAAAAAGAAACCAACTAATGTATCTGGTAAGAAAATGGGTTAAAACAAGAGAAAGTGTGCAACAAAATAATCTACAAATGAAAATATTAGTCAATACTGAAACGTAAAGGAGTACAAAACTTATTACAACGTTACATGCAAAACCCATTGTTTTCAGGACTTATCATTTGGCTTATGGAAAATTCAAAACTTTTTTCTATTTCTCCTAAAAAGTATATGTTGTGATCACTCATTTGAACCGTCCCGTCGAGATGGTTCAAATGAGTGGTCACAACATACATGTACACTTTCGTTGAAAAATGGAAAATATATTTTTTTATAATTTCCATAGAAGATCATTCGGATAATTCTGAATGCAAGGGTAAACTAAAATGTTAACCTGGGCAATGATGAGAAATTCATAATTCTGGGCCATTTATAAAAATCATGGGCCATTGTTTTGGGTCAAATTATGGAAAATAGAGTGAACACTGTGATCGGGGCATGTAATAAACCTGGGGTTTTCGGATCATTGCCCAAATGTGTACAGCAATTTGAGAAGAGCCATGTGATTCTGTAACTAAGGTGTGCAATTTGAGAAGAGCCAGGTGATTCTGTAACTAAGATGTGCAATATCTGACACAAGATATATTTACAATATTTTCTGGAAATGACATCAAAAGTTAACGAAACGTTCAGAGAAAATGCGGAACAAAACTTTTGACGTCATTTACAGAAATCACCAGTTTGTGAAAATATTTTAACCCTTCGACCGCTACATAACAACAATTGTCGTCTGCTGTTGCTATTATATCTTGCTTTATTTCTCAATAAAAAACATGGTTTGACAGCACTTCAGAATCATTTCCAATGGAAATGATTCTGAAGGGCTGTCAAAGCATGTTGTAAATTATTCTAAAGTGCTGCCAAAGCATGTTTTTGATGATAAAAATGGAAAAAAGAAAATAAACAGCAAACGACAAAAAAAATTAAGATAGCGGTGTAAGGGTTAATGAGAAATCACACATGTAGTCACATGACTCGTCTTACGTGTGAACACTACATGAAAAGGTGTCAAAAGTGAAGTATGAACATAATCAACAAAACAATACCGCCGATATGAAGCTGAAAGTCAATACTACTACAGTACTGGTCACATGACAACAGCTAACAATCCGATTGGTCGCCCATGGTCACATGACAACAGCTAACAATCTGATTGGTCACTTACCAATTATGATAATAACAATTACACCTATTATGCCACCCAATATTAGCATCATCTGTGGGGTAAAAGTTTTGACATGAATGTAAACATGGAACATGGAAAGAATCATTAATTGATGAAGTTAAACCTTACACCGCTATCATATTTTTTTTGTCGTCTGCTGTTTATTTTCTATTTTCCATTTTTATCATCAAAAACATGCTTTGACAGCACTTTATAATACTTTACAACATGCTTTGACAGCACTTCAGAATCATTTCCATTGGAAATGATTCTGAAGTGCTGTCAAAACATGTTTTATTGAGAAACAAGGCAAGATATAAAACAGCAGACGACAATTGTTGCGAGTAGCAGTCTAAGGGTTAATTGATTGAAAGTGATTTAAAGACACTGGGTCTCTGATATGCGCTAACAAGTTATGAAACAGAGATAGTAACACCTAATTTAACCCTTTCACCCCTAAGTAACTGGAATGGATTTTGATATGTTAATTTTGCAACCAATCCAACTGTAACAAAATTATTTTCAGACTCGTCCATTAATTAAAAAGGGGTGTTTTTGCTCTCAAAAATATGAAAATTACTTGAGCCAGCTCATCTGGATCTACGCTTTTTGCCAATACCATTATACACACAGGCCAGTGGGGTTGAAAGAGTTAATTTAATTCTCATATTTCTGAACATAAGTGAAAATAATTACCAAATAATCTTTTCTTTTTTCCACATTCTAAGACACTATATAGTAGTAAATAAAAATAATTTGATCAAATAAAATGATTCATTTGGTATAATATACATCAGAGCTCCAGATAAGCTGCGTATTTGCGTAAATACCCAATTAAAATTGCCAAAAACCCAATTGAAGTCAGTAGTAGTGAGTATCAAAAAGCAATGAAAAATTTGTGGTATCTTTATCATGCTACAGAAAACAATAAACAGACCACAAATATAGCATATTTTCTTATTTTTCAATGAAAACACCAAGGAGACAATTCTAATGCAATACCAAGATGTGTTTTCATTTAGAAGCAAACTAGCCAATAAGTGCGGTCTGCTGATGTGTAAACAGTAGTGTGATTCTATTTGACACAATTAAAATTTTGAAATACCCAATTGCTTCAGAAATGATGGAGTGACAATACTCAATTACTAATTCCTTATCTGGAGCCCTGTAGCCTATTTCATCAACATTGCAAAGTATACTTTACTAGCAAAGTATACTTTGAGGGAGTAATCATTTATTTTTCCTGAAATGCATTATTTCATATAGAACTAACAAATGCATATATTTCATGATTAAAAGTATGCAGAATTATTATACTGAATTTATTACATTATCACAGCCATTAAATGGCTGTGATAATGTAATAAATTCAGCATAATAAAAATTAATAAATTTTTAAAAAAATTGAAAATTTCTCCCTCTAAGTATACTTTGCTACTAAAGTATACTTTGCAGTGTTGATGAAATAGGCTACAGGTATGTACATGTATTATGCATGTGATAGGGACTATACATTGTAAAACTCGATTACTAATTCCTTATCTGGAGCCCTGATACATGACATCACCTGAGACACAGTGCATTTAACATTTGATCTACAATATACGAGACACGCCATGCGATTTTGTACCCAAGAACATGTGCGATTTTTCACGAAATATATTTACAGCCACTGTGAATATTTTCTGTGAATAGATGACGAAATTTCCATAGCAAATGCGGATCTATGAAAAGTTTGTCAGCTTTACACGTCATTTACGGAAATAACTAAAATTTTGAAAATATTTATCACGACATGTTGCACATGTTCTGGTGTCTCATATGCGGCTGTGACTGGAGAAATGGGGGTTTATAGCGTTCAAAACCACTGTACATGTACTTCCTGTAGCCGATTTCATCAAAATTGCAAAGCATACTTATGTAGCAAAGTATACTTTGAGGGAGTAACCATTTATTTTTCCTGAAATTCATTATTTCATATAGAACTAACCACTGCATATATTTGACGATTAAAAGTTTGCAGAATTATTATACTGAATTTATTACATTATCACAGCCAAAATGGCTGTGATAATGTAATAAATTCAGTATAATAAAAAATAATTAATTTATCCTTAAGTTGAAAATTTCTTCCTCAAAGTATACATTGCTAGATATCACTGGGGGTAAGGTGATATCCTTAACTGCAGATGTCAAGATGGCAGACGTGAAAGAGGTAAGTTGAAATATCGCGATTTTCGACTGTTTACGCTTCGTGCATTTAATGGCATTCGATGGTTAGCTCAATATGTGTATATACCGTAATTACCCTAAATATTCGGACACCAATGTGTGAGCAGTGTAGACCTAGACCAGCCTTCTCCTGAAGGAGCAGTCTGATCAGGCTCTGCACTATTTGCCATTTTCACAGAATGCTTCGGAGGCCTCATTGGACAACATAATCAACTTGATAAATGTTTATGACACTTATAACAATTGGTTTTGGTGTCTGAATATTTAGGGTAATTACGGTACTATGAAATTTCACCGATGACACGGGTAACGTGATGTAATGAGATGGGCAACTGTCACACGATCTCCGTAACTGAGCTGTCGTTAATAAACGTACACTGTGTTATTTGCTGTTTCTTGAGAGGATTTTAGCAGTTGCTCTCTATACGCATCAATAAATCATGTATGTGATATTGTTAGTAGACACAAATGCCTGATACAGTTACTTATTATCATTTACGAAACATAATAATTTTCCACCAAATAATGTGCTATTGAATAACGTGCATAAACATGCTTTCCGAAGTTTTCTTTTTCAATAAATATTCTGTGTTCATGTTAGTACCATGTTTGTCTTACTTTCTCAACCCACCTGTACTCTGGACCAACAATATTTTTTTTCTTATTTCTCTTCCGCTCCATAATCATTAAACATACTGTATGATTAGGGTCTAGGATTGATTAGGGTCTAGGAATAGTCCCGGGCAAACAGTCCCGGGGTGAACAGTCATTGTCACGAACAGTCTCAGGGACGAACAGTCATTGGGACGAACAGGACACCTGGTTCTTTAGCATCATCTATATATTTGGAGGATTCTTTCCTAAGAACACTGTCTGACGGAACTATAAAGTTAATTTTGCAATCAATTGTCTTAACAGGCGCATTTTCGTTCTCATTTAAACCCTGTACCTTATATCCCCGAAAGAAATTAATTCCTTTGCCTTTAACTCATTATGCCCTAGCGCCCCATATACGTGGCAGACTTGAAATGCTCTGTAACCCGCATGCCGCAAATACGAGTCGCATTTACCTGTATCGATACGCCGGAAGCCGCAAAAATGCGGTGCGGTTTATTTACGTTCTCTTCTCGAAAGCCGCATTATTACGTCGTTTACCATTGGTCGGAAAATGTTGTAAATGCTAGCTTTACTTATTTTAAACCAATGAAATTGTAGCTTACAAACGAAATCGATTCATTCCAAAACGGAAGTCGAAAGTTTGAACAGAAAGCGTGGAGTCAAAATCTTGCAATTTGAAGTTGAAAACTGGTGAAAATGAGCGAAATTAATGAAAATCGGCAATCGACAGGTGCAAATTACGACAGTGGCGGATCAGACTCTTGAGTTCTCGGGGTTTTCTGGCAGCGATATATCGCTAGAAAGTGACATTTCAAGCGTAAATACGACAGATTTGTCGGACTGGGATAGCGATGATGAACCGAGAGCAGAAGTTTGGCGTGTCAATGATCGACATAGACTTGTGAAGCAGCCGTTCTCTGGTCCAGAGCCTGGGCCTACTACGATTTTGGATCCAGACACAAACGAGATAGACTTCTTTCAGTTATTTTTCCCCACGACTTTAGTTGAACATGTAGTGACTCAAACAAATCTATATGCAACACAAAAGACTGCAGTGAAACCAGATCCAATCTGGTTTGAGGTGACTGCAAGGGAGATGGTGGCATGGTTTGGCATACGCGTGTACATGAGCATTTTGCGGCTACCACAGACAAAGATGTATTGGTCAAAAGATGCGCTGTTCGGCAACCTAAATATTCGGCGCGTCATGAAGAGAGACCGGTACGACAAAATCGCACAGTATCTGCACGCCAACAACAGACAGGGCCATCCACAACGAGGTCAACCGGGACACGACAAATTACATCTTGTTCGTCCTTTTGGTTTGAATGAGGTAAGGCGTGTCAAATGACATGTGCTTTTATTTGGATTTTTTTTCCTGAAATAAAACTTTCTGAGCATGTACTCAGTTACTCTTGCTCAAAATCAGGGAGTTTAGGTCATAGCTGGCTCAGTCTTTGACAAACTGCCCGATTTCAAGCACAACATGTATGCTTAGAATGTTTTATAATCACAGGCCCAGATCAATTCACATTTGAGCACGAGTATGTGCTTAGAATGTCAGCCCAGATGCAATAAAAAATAAGAAAATACATCTTTTGTTGGTATCACTGTCAGAATTATAATTATTACAAAGAAATATTGCAGAATATTTTATAATTTACAAAATATAACACTAACAATAAACATGAAAAACAAACTAAATAAAATTATTTGTGTGGAAAGGGAAAACAAATAACACCGACAAATGTTTCAAAATTATAACAGTTGCATGTTTTATCTGCTTTCAGGTTCTCGAGCAATGCTTAGCGAACTACAAACCTCATCAGAATGTTAGCGTCGACGAAGCCATGGTGAAGTTCAGGGGGTATCTGTCATTTCGGTAATACTTACCTGCCAAACCATCCAAATACGGAATAAAGGTCTGGGTACGTGCGAGTCCAGAAAATGGCTACACCGAAGAATTCCAAGTTTATACTGGACGCGACGGAAACACCAGAGAAGTCGGGCTGGCCACAAGGGTGGTACTCGACTTGACACAGAAGTTGTATGGCCGCCACCATATTGTCAACACCGACAACTTCTTCACGAGCCCAGACTTGTGCCAAAAACTGTTGGCAAACCGCACATATGCCAGAGGAACTGTGCGTTCCAACAGGAAGGGGTACCCTCAGAATCTTCTCGGGAAGAAAGATGTAAAGGAACAGGGGCAATACAAGATGGCCCAGAAAGGTGAAATGACTGCGTGTGTGTGGATGGACAAAAAACCCACGTTTATGCTGTCCACAGCCGAGGACCCATCCACCATGGCGTCATCAGTGAAAAGAAAAACGCAGGGTGGCGAGCCGAAGGACGTGCCCACTCCATCTGTAATCGGCAACTACAACAACAACATGAACGGGGTGGACGTCGCAGACCAGCTGAGAACAGAATACAGCACCTATCGCACCTCAAAGAAGTGGTGGTGCTACCTGTTCTGGTTCCTGTTTGCCGTCACAAATGGGTTCATTTTGATGAGGGAGTCCGAAAATCACCAGCAGCGGACAAAAACTGGTCGCGTGAAAGACAGGACGATGGTCGACTTCCAGACCAATTTGGCCAAGTTGCTGATTGGCGATTACTCTGGCAATGAGCGAGCGGCACTGGCGACAATTAGTGCTGGCCATTATGTAAAGTCATCAGACAGGAGGGGCCAATGTCGCCAATGTTCAAAACACAAGCGGCGACGTGAAGTGAAGTACATGTGTGAGCAGTGTAATGTCCACCTGTGTCCGGATTGTTTTCAGCCATATCACCAGGATGAGAAATAAATAAATTGCAATGTGTACAGTGTAGATACATGTAGTCTGTGTAAAAAGTTTGTAAATACAATGTATATATACACATGGATTTTACAGTGAAACAAAAATGGAATTATACAAATATTATTTTTGTGATTGGCGAACAGTGTAGGCCCTGGTCAGACTGCAAAAATACAAGCTAATCTGTGGTACATTGTATACTTATTATGATTATAAACGGACCTTATTGGATTAGAAAACAATGGACTATTTTACAGTGGTGAGTTTTTATTTACTGTACTTGTTTACATGTACATGTAGTAACATACTCTAGGTTGGCACTATTGACCACTAAGATTGCCATTAACAAATAATAAAATAATATTTAATTAATTATTTGAAAACATATACTGTTTTGTTATTTGAAAAGCAAATGTTTTAAATGTTTGTAAATGTATTTTCCATTTTCCATTATTTTCTAAATTTGGCTACTAAATCTTTAGACTATTAAATTTTATATTGTTATTCACATAATTCAATTCTTATTATTTCTGCAAAATTTCAGCTGGATTATGCAGTTACATTTGAAGTTATGACAAATTATATAAAGATACACACAAACATTTCTCAGTTTATGTGGAATTCCTGAAATTGTCTCAGGGAGACAGGTAGTGGCTGCAGAGATAGCTGCTGCAGGGCATGGTTTACCTCTGCAGAGATAGCTGCTGCAGGGCATGGTTTACCTCTGTAGAGATAGCTGCTGCAGGGCATGGTTTACCTCTGCAGAGATAGCTGCTGCAGGGCATGGTTTATCTCTGCAGAGATAGCTGCTGCAGGGCATGGTTTACCTCTGCAGAGATAGCTGCTGCAGGGCATGGTTTACCTCTGTAGAGATAGCTGCTGCAGGGCATGGTTTATATCTCTGCAGGGCATGGTTTATCTCTGCAGAGATAGCTGCTGCAGGGCTTGGTTTACCTCTGTAGCTGTAGGGCATTACCAGTGATGTGTAGTATGTAAATGCTTGGATTTAACGACGGCACTGGCTCGATGACCTTGCATGTCGTCTCCCAAGAAGGGGAGATAGGAAGGAGGTGGATACAGAGGAAACCGGCACAGGGGGCCTAGCTCTTATTAGAATAGTACCCTCTGGTTCTTTAACGTGCCCATACTCTCCTCCAAATCTGATACACGGGACTGCCGTTTAAAGTCCCCATCCGAAAGGACTAGTAGAGCAGGAAATACAAAGTATCTCAGAAATACTGAGGCCTTGAATCGAACCCGGGTCGCCAGCCAGAGTGGTAGTCCGACGGTGTTACCCATCAGCCACGGTCTGCTCTGATGTGTAGTATAGGGCATAATGAGTTAAATAGGTTTTTGACCGTAGACCAAAACTGTAGAGATTCAGATGAGTACCTCATAGCCGATACTGTTGAATTGGAATAGAACTGACCGATGTCAAGTAGTAAGTGGAATGCAATGTTAGTTTCTAATATCCCGCCACCGACAGCTGTTAATATACCTTCAAAATCTGACAGCTGTCCAGCCCTTTCCAGTTGTTCAATTACAGCTGGCATTAACCCATAAATAGTGGAATGGTCTGTTTGGACACTGTTGCCTGTTTCAATGGCCTCTTCTGCTACTGTCTCATTTTCATGGATCCTTTTGAAGATGATTTTGAATTCGTGACCATCTTCGCGAATAACGGGATTCAATCCCTCTTTAAGCTTGTTGGACAAATCGCTTATTTTTGTTGGGAAATGAATAGATTTTAATGTATATGTCCCAAGTTCGTGTTTTCGACATTATGGGACGCAATTGTGTATTCGATAACATCTGTGGCGTCCGAGAAGAACCTGCATTGGTAACATCTGAACTTTCCTGCAGAATATATAAATGTATTTAAAGATGGGTGCCCTCAATTTAAGTAAATGTTTTTTACATATATTGCACGGGTAACTAATTATGTAACTATTCCACATGTTTTGAACATACACAAATGTATCCTTTTGTGCAATATTTACTAATACTTCTTTTTTTTTCGCGACAAAAAAACTGTGGGTTTGAATCTAGCTCCAGTCAACAATTGTTTTTTTTTAATTGTAAGTTTAGATTGCAAATATGATTAATAAACTAGAACGACAGTCGCCCACGACCGCATTGTATCCCCCTGCCGCCATGTCGCCAAAGGGGAATAACTCCAAAATTAGCGACCCAAGAGTTGTGGTTCTTGTGCGCGACACGTCGTTGATTCGTTATCTATGCATGAATGAAGTTTCATTAAAATATTCCATACGGTTTCAGACTTATAGCCCGGACACGAAAGTGTGTGCGGCGTCGGACGCGGCGGCAGAGGACGTGGCGGCGGCGTGACGACGTCAAATCCATAGTGCCCCCGACTATCGTCTGGGGGATACAATGACAGTACATTTGGTTAATATCCCTCATATATGATTTATTAATCATTTTTTGCAATTACAAAATATTTTTCACTGTAACGAGATTCGAACTCACAGCCTTTACATCTAAAGTCCAACGCCCCAACCACTCGGCTAATGCTGCTGGTTTTGTATACCAAATCAGTTGCCAAACAGACGGACGGATGCATACGACGCAGGGGTTATGTCATAAGCATCCCTTTCCTCGGAAGGCATGCTAAAAATGACGTGACAGTTACTGGCATCGTTCGTAGTTACGGGCATCTTTCTACAGTTACGGGCATCATTTACAGAAATACAGTCAAAGTTACGGATGTCTCTGCGCTCCGTTACCCGTATCATCAGTGAAATTTCAAACGTCTATAAAAGCGGAATAAGCAACATTTTGGGAATACATAGGCATTAAAATCATAGTATATACATATATTGAGCTAACCATCGAACGAATGCCATTAAATGCACGAAGCGTAAACAGTCGAACATCGCGATATTTCAACTTACCTCGTTTCACGTCCGCCATCTTGGGATGTCCGTAACTGCAGTTACGGATATCACCTTACCCCCAGTGTAGATAAGTATACTTTGCAATGTTGATGAAACTGAATTATACGCCTGTCGGTAAAACATCTGCCATGTTTGTTTGTTTATTGGTGTTTAACGGCCTATCAACAGCTAAGGTCATGTAAGGCCAGGCGAATGGGTTCGATCTATTATTGTTACATGACTGCCGTTGTTTGACATCGCCTACAGCCATGTTCAAACATACATCGTGTGCTGTTTGACCAAGGCTGTAGACAATGCTCATTCCGGGGCCAAGCCAACACCTACGGAATGCATGTCTATCATAAAATTATTAGAATGCGCCATTACATCTGCCATGATGTTTGTTTATTGGTGTTTAATGGCCTATCAACAGCTAAGGTCATGTAAGGCCAGGCCAACGGGTTTGATCCATTATCGTTACACGACTGCCATTGTTTGACACCGCCCACAGCCATGTTCAAACGTACATCGCGACCATGGCTGTAGACAATGCTCATTCCGGGGCCAAGCCAACACCTACGGAATGCATGTCTATCATGAAGTTATTAGGACGCGCCATTACATCACCAGACCAGTTCACAACGGTCGCACTGACATTTTTTAAATTGATGCGGCTGTATCAAGCGACGTGTACTGCGGCCCCGGAATATGTACGAGTAAATCAGCTGTTTCAATGGAGCAGATTATCAAAGTACCGAAAGTACCGCATAAATGCTAAAAATTGCATCATATTTCCGACGGAAATATAACAATAACGTTCGACCATGTCCAGCCGTGGGTAAACGTTTGCCGTGGCATGAGGGAACTGTTTGAACCCCACATCCTAACTGTCCAGCCGTGGGCAAAGGTTTGCCGTGGCACGAGGGAACTGTTTGAACACCACGGCCTAACTGTCCAGCCGTGGATAAACGTTTGCCGTCGCACGAGGGAACTGTTTGAACCCCACGGCCTAACTGTCCAGCGGTGGATAAACGTTTGCCGTCCGTGGCACGAGGGAACTGTTTGAACCCGCGGCCTAACTGTCCAGTCGTGGGTAAACGTTTGCTGTCCATGGCACGATGGAACTGTTTGAATTCCCTCGTGCCACGGCAAACGTTTACCCACGGCTGGAACGGCCTTGGGGCTCAAACAGTTCCCTCGTGTCACGGCAAACGTTTACCCACGGCTGGAACGGCCTTGGGGCTCAAACAGTTCCCTCGTGCCACGGCAAACGTTTACCCACGGCTGAGCATTGTCGAACCTTATATTTAACCTGCTGCTTTGTCTGCCATGATGTTAACAAACAGAATAAATCATTATCAGGCTGCACAAGTGCAGCGGCAGATCAGAAGCTATACTAACCACAAATACACAAGCCCCACTTTTTCCAGTCAAAGCAACATATATGAGACAAGCCATGTGATTTTGTACCCAAGATATCTCAGAAAAAATATTTACAAAATTGACGATATTAGATAAAAAATTGACGAAATGTTCATAGGAAATGTCGCATTTGCTATAAAAAGTTTGTCAACGTCATTTACATAAAATATCACAGTTTCTGTAAATATTTTTCATGAAAAATCTGCTTCGATACAAAATCACATGCACTTGTCTCACAGACAGATGAGTATACACGGTAACAATCCAGGTTGTGACAGATTTACAAATTCAGCACTGAAATTGCAATACATTTTCTGTACACAAATCACAATAATTATCCTGATCTGGTGTCAGGTGTCCATATCACTTGGCCCCAGGAGCGAAGCATAGAAGACAAATTCAAATTTGAATCCTGTTAAGCACGGAGGGGAAATGACCTGGGGCCCGTTTCACTAAACTGTGTACGACTAAATTGTTCTAAGTGCAAATTTAGGATCGTCTATAAATTTAAATTGATGGATTTACATTTATTGAGCATAGGCTGCATGAGGCTGCACATGCAGCCTATGATCAATAAATGTAAATCCAATAATTGTATACAAGAAAACCTTGTTAATGTGAAATTTACAGACTATCATAATTTTGCACTTACAAATATTTTAGTCGTACAAACTTTAGTGAAACGGGGTCCCTGGCCGCCGGTGCACATTTTTTTTGATATTTTGGCATGTGGCTGTGACTTATGTTTTATTTTACCAGTATAGCTCTGGATTAAATATATTTATTGTTAGAAGCATGACGGGCGTTTCATTGATGGAATGGCGAACAGTGCAGATCCTGATCAGACTGTGCGGATGCACAGGCTAATCTGAATCTACACTGGTCGCAAAACCAATAAGCTCCAATTCTCCATTCACAGCCCTATATATATATATATATATATATATATTATATATATATATATATATATATATATTTTTTTTTTTTTTTTTTTTTTTTTATTATCTTATATTTAAGGGTAGGAATTGGCTCGAGGACCTTCCAAACCCGGATGTCACGATGTCGCACAATGGGTTATTTCATACCTTGCAATTTTTCCACCAAAATTTTCTTTTCAGTTTCCCCGCACTGGCTTCGAACTGTGACGCCCCTGCTTGCAACGCATCTGGAGAGAAGACGATTAGCTGACTGATTAAAACATGATTGAAACATGTTTAAAGGGAGATTCCCACAGATTAGGTGAACAAAATATTATCGGTATATTATGGAAAACAAACCAATACATGTGGAATCTATATAATTGTGTATCGATTCCACCCGTTTTAAAAATAAATTTGGCTGTATATTTGTAAAATATGGGCATACTTGATTATAACAAACTAGATAGGTCAGTAAGCGAGGCTTACGGAATACCCCCCGTGTGGGCCCAGGTTACCCCTAAATATGTAAAATAATTTCCAAGTGTGAGGGCTTTTGACCTTGACTCTGGGCTTAGCGGGGGTGGCATGAACGTGAATTTGTCACAGGGTGGTAGAGGTCCATTGGAGCAATGCGTGTGTGAAATGTGAAGCAGATCCGAGCAAGGAAATAGAAGTTATAACCGATTTCTCAGATGTTAAGTTTTGTAAAGAGACTAAGTATGTGACCTTGACCTCGATATCAGCGGATATTTGTGACAGCATGATAGTAGAGCCTTAGAGGAATGCATGCATGAAATATTAAGAATTTTCGATGAAAGAAATAGAAGTTATAATATATTTCTCTGATGTTAAGTTTTGTAAAGAGACTAAGTATGTGACCTTGACCTTGGGATCAGCGGGGGTTGGACGGTTGTAGATATGTCACAGCATGATAGTACAACCTTAGAGGAAATATTAAGAATTTTCAATGAAGGAAATTGAAGTTATAACTTATTTCTCTGATGTTAAGTTTTGTAAAGAGACCAAGTATTTGACGTTGACCTTGGGATCAGCGGGGGTTGGACGTCGTGGATTTGGCACATCATGGTAGTAGAGCCTTACAGGAATGCATGTGTGAAATATTAAGCATTTTAGATGAAGGAAATAGAAGTTATAACAATATTTCTCTGATGTTAAGTTTAGTGACGCACGTCCGCACGGACACACGGACGGACGGACAACCTGACTCCAGTATACCCCCCCACAACTCGTTGCAGGGGGTATAAAAAGATACTTACAGTTCGACGTAAACAAACAAAATTTTCTTTATGTGATCAGGGTTCAAGCCAGCCCTTCAAAATAGGGAGAAGTTTTCACTAAAGGTTTGAGAGAACAGACACTTTTTTCTCAAAAATTTCTGTTTTATATAGTGAAAAACTTCACCCTCAACTCAAAAGAGGGAGAAGTCGGACAATTTAGGGAGATAATTTTCGCCCACTTCGCCCTGTAAACTGATTGCTGGTGATTCAGAGTATGGAGCGAGTATGTAAATATATGTATCAAGTGTCGGAATACGGAAGTAAAGTAAGTTACATGGATGTTATGTTATGCTACATCTTTCCATTAACCCTTACTACGCTGAATTAAATTTTGTCGTCTGCCGGAAATTTTCTATTTTCAATATTTCGATTCTCATGTGCTGTCAATACCGGTTTTTTTAATTAAGAATTAAGGCAAAAATGAAAAACAGCAGACGACAATCTTCGTCTCCCACGTAGTGAGGTTTTATAAACATGCTTTATTAGTAAAGCTGCAATATTTGTATACAGTTGTGGTATGGATACATGGCACTATATTTTGACACGACTAAAATATAAAACAAATGATTGTACAGAGCTCCAGATATGCTTTGTGTCTAAAGCGTACTACAACCCCTGATTTCAAAATCATTGCGTATTTTACTTTTACAAATTGATTATTGATTTTCTTCCTTACTAAATAGAGAACAAAGGATAACAGAAATATACAAAAAAACTGTTTGCTTTTTGCAGCTCAACTAAGTGAATTTTCAACTTTATGACAGTATTTTCCCTGCTCAATTTGAAAATGAAGGTGTATTTTCACATTGCTGTGCGTATTTTGTACTCCCACTTTAAGCACTTTAGATAATCAATGCGTATCCAGCTAAAATAATTGCATAAAATACACCATACACACCTTATCTGCAGCCTGTTCCACCAACATTGCAAAGTATACTTTTCTAGCAAAGTATACTTTGAGGGAGAAATTTTCAATTTTGGGATAAATTTATTAATTTGTATTACCGGTATACTGAATTTATTACATTATCACAGCCATTTTGGCTGTGATAATGTAATAAATTCAGTATAATAATTCTGCATACTTTTAATCATCAAATATATGCAGTCGTTAGTTTTATATGAAATAATGCATTTCGGGAAAAATAAATGATTACTCCCTCAAAGTATACTTTGCTAGAAAAGTATACTTTGCAATGTTGGTGAAATCGGCTACTGGAGCTGTGTACATACAAGTAGCATGTTAGGGGGATACATATATTTTGCTAGTTCTAAAGTGCTGATAAAGCATGTTTTTGATGATAAAAATGGAAAATAGAAAAACAGCAGGCGACAAAAAAAATAAGATAGCGGTCTGAGGGTTAATGATTATTATTGCAGCAGAGGCATGTAGAATATTCTGTGTGAAATAACAGCGTGAAGTATATTGATCAGTAAGCACTTGGTTAGAGGAACAGCCTGAGACTGCATGCATGCAATATAAAGTTCGGTCAAGAGAAACATAAATTATGAACTGTCTGTTCCACGTTTTGCTGCCAACGATCTTTTGGCCATCAAACACATTAAATCTTAAAATATTTACATATCAGTACTTTTTCATCAATAACAAAAAAGTCACCCTCCCCAAAAATAATTTATTTCATGAAATTCCAACAAATATTGATTTTATTGAGAAAAAAAAGATTTTCCTATGCGAATTTAACATGGGGCTCCAGAGTGACGAGGAGGGTAAAAAAACGAAAATTTTGGAAATTGACTCCGAAACCTGGCGAGATAGATTGCAAATAAATGTAACGAAGAAAGCAAAAGTTAGATTTTGAAAATCGGTCCACAAATTTTATTTTTTGGATAAAAATATCTATTTTTAGCCCCATGTTAAATTCCCATAGGAAAATAGTTAACCAAAAACTTTTAACCAGTAGCCCATTTCATCAACATTGCAAAGTATACTTTGAGGGAGAAATTTTCAATTTTTTGAAAAATTTATCAATTTTTATTATACTGAATTTATTACATTATCACAGCCATTTAATGGCTGTGATAATGTAATAAATTCAGTATAATAATTCTGCATACTTTTAATCATGAAATATATGCATTTGTTAGTTCTATGTGAAATAATGCATTTCAGGAAAAATAAATGATTTCTCCCTCAAAGTATACTTTGCTAGTAAAGTATACTTTGCAATGTTGATGAAATAGGCTACTGGACTCACATACATACACACGTCAATGTGCTGACTATATCGCGCTATCTGCAAGCGGGCGCGACAAAAACTTATCCCTCATGTGAAGTCTTTTACCTTGACCATGAGACAAGCGGGGGTCTGAGAGTAATGAATTTGTCACAGCACAAGTCACGACTATCAGAGAAATTAATGCAACTGATTAAAGGTACACGCCCACTCACTAGGCACAAACTGTTCTTTATAGGAATTCAATAAGTGTATAATTGTGTAACTATTCCACCAGTTCTAAAAATTGCGAGTGCCCGCTATACTGATATAATCATTTAGTAATATTTATTTTACTGATAGTGACGCGCGGTTGTATCAGGCTATTTTCATATGCAAATGAGGCATGATATTTTTTAATTATTTATCCTACCTGTTAATTAAATGCGTCACCTGAAAAACTAATAGTTTCGACAAATTATAAAGTATGATCATTGCACATCAAACAAGAAACACAGATAAAAAATAGTAATATCCATTAACATTTTAAAAGAAACACTGTTATCGACCCTGATACTGTATCAGTGCGGAAATTTATGTCTGATATAATAAAATGTATAATAATACCAATCAATATGTGTGGTAATGGTGAATGAATGTTTATTTTGCCAGAAAATGTCTCAGATATTGTCTCTGATATAGAAAACATTTTGTACCTACTGAGTGGGCATGTACTTTTAATATCAAGACATTTTGTAACGCAAAATGGGTGGCGTGGGGGGGTGGGGTGGTTGCAACCTGGGAAAATGGGGCTTATTATTATGGGATTTATGACCAGCGAAGCTCCCATAACAATCTATATTGCTTGTTAGAAACGGAATGGCGAACTGTGCAGATCCTGATCAGACTGTGCGGATGTACAGGCTGATCTGGATCTACACTGGTCGCAAAACACATAAGCCTCAATTCTGTTCTGATCTAGATCTACACTGGTTGCAAAACACATAAGCCTCAATTCTCCAGTCACAGCCACAGTATGCGGTTAGTCAACGCTGACTTGCAAAAGACCTCAAAATATCTACCAGACGCTCGCATAAACAAACAATAATTATAACGCTAAAACAAATATTTGTAAATTTACAGAAACTAAACAGAATACACTTGCTTACAATAAAAGGTCTATATACATCTACAAATTAAACGGCTAATACGGATACATTAATTTTTACAACGCTGAATTAAACTAGATTGGTCAGTAAGCGAGGCTTACAGAATACCCCCCGCGTGGGCCCAGGTACCCCTAAATATGTAAATAAGTGTGTGGGCTTGTGACCTTGACTGTGGGCTTAGCGGTGGCGGCACGAACGTGAATTTGTCACATGGTGGTAGAGGTCCATTGGAGAAATGTGTGTGTGTGAAATGTGAAGCAGATCCGAGCAAGTTTTGTAAAGAGTCACTAAGTATGTGACCTTGACCTCGAGATCAGCGGGGATTTGTCACAGCATGATAGTAGAGCCTTAGAGGAATGCATGCATGAAATATTAAAAAATTTTGATGAAAGAAATAGAAGTTATAACATATTTCTCTGATGTTAAGTTTTGTAAAGACTTTGACCTTGACCTTGGGATCAGCGGGGGCTGGAAGGTTGTGGACTTGTCACAGCATGATAGTAAAACCTTAGAGGAATGCAGGAGAGAAATATTAAGAATTTTCAACGAAGGAAATAGAAGTTATAACTGATTTCTCTGATGTTAAGTTTTGTAAAGAGACTTTGACCTTGACCTTGGGATCAGCGGGGGTTGGAAGGTTGTGGACTTGTCACAGCATGATAGTAAAACCTTAGAGGAATGCAGGAGAGAAATATTAAGAATTTTCAACGAAGGAAATAGAAGTTATAACTGATTTCTCTGATGTTAAGTTTTGTAAAGAGACTAAGTATGTGACCTTGACCTTGTGATCAGTGGGGGTTGGACAGTCGTGGATTTGGCACAGCATGGTAGTAGAGCCTTGCAGGAATGCATGTGTGAAATATTAAGCATTTTAGATGAAGGAAGTAGAAGTTATAACATATTTCTCTGATGTTAAGTTTGGTAAAGAGACGTATTTGACCTTGACCTTGGGATCAGCGGCGGTTGAACGGTCGTGGATTTGGCACAGCATGGTAGTAGAGCCTTACAGGAAAGCATGTGTGAAGTATTAAGCATTTTAGATGAAGGAAGTTATAACATATTTCTCTTATGTTATGTTTAGTGACGGACGGACGGACGGACGGACGGACGGACGGACGGACGGACAACCGGACTCCAGTATACTCCCCCAGAACTAGTTGTGGGGGGTATAATTACACCAATGTGGTGAAAGTATTGTACACCAACATGGTGAAAATTAATGCTAAGTTTCACCAGGATCAATATTATTTCATAGTGATCCGGCTAGCGTAGTTACTTACAATATTAGCAGGGATTCCGCTGGACAAAAAAAATAAATCGCCACATCAAAAAAAAAAAAAAAAAAGAAGAAAGGAATAGGATAAAAATAAACAGATAAAAAATTACAATTTTCGATTTTTTTTCTTTCTCTCAAATTGTAATTTTTTATCGCCAATTGTTTATTTTTATCGCCAATTGCGAAAGTGACGATCGCCAGCGGAATCCCTGTATTAGATCAAGATCATATGAATGTCAGTTTCTGATATACATGTAGAGCAGTCACGGATTATGTTTGCAAGTTTTGTAGCCGTAGGTGTTATAGTGGCCTGTGTTAAATTTACATTAGCAGCAGTGATTGATTGATTGAACTGGTTTCTAAATTTGGTTTTAGTCAGGTCTTTCAGAGCTCTGGTCATTATATTGGGTAGAACCAACAATAAAACAAGAAATCAGTACCACTGATGGATGTACACATCAAACATCTTTTCACACACAAAACAATTAACACAAATTTCTAAGTAATTTGACCTTGACCTTGAGCACAAGGGTGCGTTATAGAATGATAAAACAAGAAAATGTGGCAGCTTGAAGAAACTGTTTTAATTTGAGCAAAAGTTAAAAGTTTTGAAGAACAAAAGGTCATGGTCATCTTAACCCTTTGAACCCGAAAGGCCGATATATCGGTTTATGCAAACAGTGCAGATCCAGATGAGCCGGCTCGTAACGAGCCGTCTCATCAGGATCTGCACTTTTTGCAAGTAATTTTCATATTTCTTAGAACAAAAACACCCCCTTTTCATAAATGGACGAATCTGAAAATCATTTTGCGACCATTGGATTGGTCGGAACATTAGCATATCACAGTCCATTCCAGGGGCCTATTTCATCAACATTGCAAAGTATACTTTACTAGCAAAGTATACTTTGAGGGAGTAATCATTTATTTTACCTGAAATGCATTATTTCACATATATATATATAACAAATGCATATATTTCATGATTAAAAGTATGCAGAATTATTATACTGAATTTATTACATTATCACAGCCATTAAATGGCTGTGATAATGTAATAAATTCAGTATAATAAACATTAATAAATTAAAAAAAAAATTGAAAATTTCTCCCTCAAAGTATACTTTGCTACTAAAGTATACTTTGCAATGTTGATGAAATAGGCTACAGTTCCTTAGGGTTGAAAGGGTTAAGGACAGCATAGATGTGTGGTATTTGTGCACAAGTACAATGTTATTATAGTGATGCTTCAAGGGATATAGAAGATATAGAATTGGGAAACTCTGGCGAACTTCTTAATGTGTGAAAAAAGTTCACAGTTGTCATGGTCAATGTCATATTAAGGGCAGCATGGATGTGTGGCATTTGTTCACAATTATGATGTATTGAAAGATTGACGTAATCCGTCAAAGGATATAGAGAAGTTATGGCAGATTTGAGAACCTTTATTTAATAATGTGTGAACAAGTTCAAAGTTGTGAAGGGCAAAAGGTCATGGTCATATTAAGGGCAGCATGGATGTGTGGCATTTGTCCACAAGTATGCTGTGTTGAAATATTTAAGTAATCCTTCAAGGGATATATAAGTTATGACAGAATTGAGAAACTCCGGCGAACTTCGTAATGTGTGAAAAAGTTCAAATTGTGAAGGTAAACGTCATATTAAAGGTAGCATGGATGTGTGGCATTTTCCATAAGTATGATGTGTTGAAATATTAAAGTAATCCTTCAAGGGATATAGAAGTTATGACATAACTGAGAAACTCTGGCGAACTGCTTAATGTGCCGGACACACGGACCCACGGGCACAGTACAAACGCTATATATACCTCCGGCTCTACCGAGACCGGGGGCATAAAAATAAATATAGGACGTTTCAAGATAATCAGACTTAAGATAACAGTGATAGTGAGTAGCGGAAGACTTTAACACAAATCTCGGACAAACACACCTGCGGACGCCAGACCAGACGGATGGACGGGTTGGCGACTATATGTACCCAAAATCTTTTGTTTGAGGTATATAAAAAGAACACTGGGAAAACAGACATTGATTTATTGGTTGAATGGGGTTATATACATGTATCAATCAATCAATCAATCACACTACAATGCTCACTGAATACACAATATGCATGCGGTTTTGCAATGGCGACATGTGATTGCCAATTTTTGGTCGTTTCTCAGTCACCCTGAGTTTTGTCAGCCAAATAAGATTGATTTGGCAGGTGTCATTTTTTTGGTACATGTAGTTTTTTATGCTGCCATTTGTCAGCCAAATAAGATGGAATTATTGGTTGTTTTATTAGTTTCTACCCTTGCATTATCTGCCAAATATGATCGATTTGGTAAGTTCCAACTGTTTGGTAGTTTCTAACCAGGAATGCTTTGGTGGGTGTCACTTTTGGTAGTTTCCACCATTGCCGTGTCAGCCAAGTAAGATTCCAACATTGCCATGTCATCAAATAAGATTGTCTTGGCGGGTTCCAGTTTTGGTAGTTTCCAACATTGCCTCGTCAGCGGGCAGACCAAAATAAAACAAGTGGTTGTGCTACAACGCAACAGAAACTGTGGAATTTAACTATTAACTACATATACACAAAATAAACGGACCTGGCCGCAGGAATACTCCCTTATCGCATAAGTGTGTTTTACTAATATGTGGCTGTGACTGGAGAAATGGGGGGTTGTGGGTTTTGCAACCAGCGTAGCTCCTGATCAAATAGGACACTCATGTACCAGATAGCGATAAATTTTGCTTGTTAGATGTATGGCGGTTGTTTCATTGATGGTGGCGATCAGTGCAGATTCGGATCAGACTGTGCGGATGCACAGGCTAATCTGGATCTACACTGGTCGCAAAACACATAAGCCTCAATTCTCAGGTAGATTTGAAAAAGGAAAAGCGAATCGGTTTAACGTCCCAGCAAAAGCTAAGGTCATACGGAGACGGGACCACAGTTTAAAGTCTCATCCGACAAGACCAGTGGAATGGAAATACTGTGAAAGTATTTTTGATGCTTAATGCGAGGTTTGAACCCACAACCTCCAGATTGGAAGTCACGTGTTCTACCCCCGAGGCCACAACCCATTCCTACAAGCTCATCTGAATCTACACTGGTTGCAAAACCCATCAGCCCTGTTTTTCCAGTCACAGCCACATAATGTTTAAAAAAAATAAATGAATTACTATTTTCTGTGGATGACATAAAAAGCTAGTAAACATTGAAGACTCAAATTCTAAAAAAAAAAAACATACTGATCTGGGGGCCGTTTCACTAAACTTCCTACGACAAAAATGTTCGTAAGTGCAGAATTATGAGTCTTACGAACATTTTAGTCGTACAAAGTTTAGTGAAACGGCCACCTGGTGCCACATCCCTTGCCACAAAAAAAAAAAAAATAATTCACGTAGCTCAATCTTGTTGCAGTTGTCTTTTCTTTACGGCAAACAGTAGATTCGGCAACTGATTTTGGAATCAGGCAGCTCTGTAGCCAATTTCACCAAAATTGCAAAGCGTACTTATCTAGCAAAGTATACTTTGAGGGAGTACTCATTTATTTTTCCCGAAATGCATTATATCATATAGAACTAACGACTGCATTTATTTCATGATTAAAAATATGCAGAATTTTTATACTGAATTTATTACATTATCACAGCCAAAATGGCTGTGATAATGTAATAAATTCATTGTAATAAAAATTAATAAATCTTATAGTTAAATAGAAAATTTCTCCCTCAAAGTGTACTTAGCAAGATAAGTACTTCGCACATTTGGTGAAATAGGGTACAGATAATCAAGTTTTTTATTCTTCCCTGCGTGAAATCCATGAAATTTGTGCTAGCAGCTCCAATCACAACCGATTCAACCCTGGACACCAAATGAAACAAAATAAATCTGATTTTCGAAATTGATATCAGCGTCATACGAATATGCGATAAGAAAGCTAATCCTGAAGCCCAAAACATCCAAGGAAACGTGAAGCATGCTCTGGTGATCACACAATACACGTCATACCTGCTCTACCGTCAAGCTCTGATATTTTCTGATCTCGTTCCAACACTTTATCCACGTTTACCCGCATAATATCGACTACCTGCATAAATACATAGAGGTGAATAACGGGTATCATAGCAGTACCATACCTGCTCGGTTATCAAGTTCGGAGATTTTTTGGTCTCGTTCTATGACTTTGTCCACATTGACTCGCATGATATCAACAACCTGGTTGAAAGAACGTACATGTATTTGGTTAAATAGAGAATAGTAGGTTAGTGCCGTGAATGGGAAAAATATCTGCCGCGGCACGGAAACGGGATGTGCTCGGCAGAGCCTCGCCCATCTCATTTCCTGAGCCTTGCCAGATATTTTTCCCATTCACGGCACTAACCTACTATGCTATTTATCCCGTCAACACCTACAAATGGCTTTTAAATGCAAAAATAAAAATAACCTCAGTCACCGCACATATTCATATGCAGTGATTAGGTCGTATCGACACGATATCAAAAATGTTTCACAGCACCGTGTTTCACAGCACATATGCACTGTGTTGACGGGATAATACACATATATGGATAATACACATATATTTTACAATATAACAATGTGTTTTTTTTTGTAATCAATTATTGGATTTACATCTATTGAACATAGGCTGCATTGCAAATCCAATAATTGTAAATCCAATAATCAGTAAATGTAAAGCCATCAATTGAAATTTCCAGACGATCCTAAATTTGCAGTTTTGAGTCTTACAAAGTTTAGTGAAACGGTCCCCAGATAAGGTAAATATAAAATACGCATTGAATCTGAAATCTGGGGGTATAATACTCTGGAGCTCTGGGCACAGGTGCTGCACTTCGCACAGGCGTAAACAGTATAGGTGCCGGATTCCTGACAAATTCCCATTCAGCTACATGCAGAAGATATTGCACAAACAGATTTTTGTCTCGTAACCAGTGTAAGAAATTTGCGCCGGTTACTAGACGAAGTAGAACTGAGTGGCATCTCGTCAGGAAACTGGTGCCATTTTCTTTAGTGAACCATTTCACACCGGCACAAAGTGGTAGAGTGGGATTTGATTTTATTTATTGGTGCTTACCAGCCTATCAACAGCTAAGGTCATTTAAGGTCGGGTTCTATCCCGCATTTAATGGGGTCACTTGGCCCCTTTCCTAAAAGTAATATGAATAACCCTGTTACTACTCATATGTTTGTTTGTTTGTTTGTTTATTGGTGTTTAACGGCCTATCAACAGCTAAGGTCATGTAAGGCCGGGCAAACGGGTTCGATCCCGTTTTAACCTGCAGCATTGGGGGGAAAATTCCAGAATCAGAACGGAATATTTACATCGAGAAACAATATATTCAGCCCTGAAATTAGAATAACCTGACCTGGTGGAACGTCCATACCACACCAAAGTCACTTGGCCCCTTCCCCTAAAATAGGATTACGAATAATCGTAACACTCACATAAGGGGTATAACCAGATTCGACTGTCACATACAAAATGCCAAAGACGTATGTGAGGGCCAAACCAGGTCTCCAGTCGGGATTCCGGTAAGGATGAACCCCGATCGTTAAATTACCCATCGCATGCTCCCACCTGCCACCCACACTACTCATATGAGGTGTATAACCAGATTCAACTCTCACATACAAGAAAGCCAAAGATGTACCCGAGAGTCAAACTAGGCCTCCTCTCCGGTCGGGATTCCGGTAAGGACGAATGCTGATCGTTAAATAACCCATCACATGCTCCCGACCAACCACCACCAGCTCTATGTAGAAGGGCAGGAAACCTATGCAATTTTTGAAGTGAAACATTTTACGCGCGTGCAGAGTGCAGCATCAGTGAATGGTTGAGGGGGAAATTGCGAGGAGGCCGGGAATGGAAGTGGGAAAATGTGAGTGGGGCCGGAAATGGAAGTGGGAGAATGTGAGTGGGGCCGGAAATGGAAGTGGGAAAATGTGAGTGGGGCCGGGAATGGAAGTGGGAAAAAGCGAATAGAGACGGGAATGGAAGTGGGAAAATGCGAGTGGGGTTGAGAATGGAAGTGGGAAAATGCTAGTGGTGCCAGGAATGGAAGTGGGAAAATGTGAGTGGGGCTGGAAATGGAAGTGGAAAAATGTGAGTGGGGTCGGGAATGGAAGTGGGAAATGTGAGTGGGGTCGGGAATGGAAGTGGGAAAATGCGAGTGGGGCCGGGAATGGAAGCACATACCTCGTCTACTTGTGCCTGCGTCTGTTGAAGCCGCTTGCTCCCCATGTCTCTCGGCTGACCATCTCCTGGGGCCGACCTGAAGTCACGGAAACCACATGTGATGAAAACGTAATTAGTACAGGTGATTGAATCTGAACCCTTTCACTACTCGAGATCTCTTTCCTGATATTTGCAAACAGTGTAGATCATGATCAAGATCTGCATCATTGGTGGATATTTTTTAATTTTTACAAAATGATCCCATTGTCTGCATAATGGAAGTCTCGAACTTATGAAATAGTCCATGTCAGTTACGGGGTGAAAGGGTTAATTAACTATTTGCATGCTGGGAAACTTGTGGGCTATAAATAGTTCAAAACTAGCGGACAAAAATTTATCATATTTTCTTATTTCTCCCCGTAAATATTATGAATATGTCTTGGAATTTCATTAGAATTGAGTCCTGAGGAATCAATTCTAATGAAATTTCAAGACATATTTACAGAGAGAAATAAAACATACTCCTAATTCGTTTAGCGGATATTTTCGCCGCTAGCACGCAAAGAGTTAACATGATAATTATACCAGATGGCCGCGGCCCGCATGTCGAGCCCACCGAGGCATTTGATGGTCTCGGAGAGTATTTATTTGAAGTTTGAATTAAGGGTTGTAGAGATATAAGGTATGTAAAAGCTTTAACACAAATTTTAGTCATTTGACCTTAAACTTGGGCATGTGGGCCGTATGGGTAGGCTATAGAATGAAAATATGGATGATAATAAAGAGGTTTGAAGTAAATCGGAGTACGTGTTGTGGAGATATAAGGTATGTAAAAACGTTAACACACATTTCAAAGTCCTTTGACCTTGGGCATGGGGACCACATGGGCAGGCTATGGAATGAAAATATGGATGATGAAAAGGAAGTATTACAAGTTGGAAGTAAATTGGAGTAACAATTTTAGAGATATAAGGTATGTATGTACATGTAAAAACTTTAACGCAGATTTTATAATAACGCAAAGTTATTGGCTGTCGAGATAAACTTTGCACTTGGAATTAACTGGCTGCATTCTGAACATGCCTCTAACTTTTTTGTAGACTATAATTATATATTTAAATTACGTACGATGATCTATCCTATGAAAATAATACTAGTCGCGTGTATAATAGTATAGCTGGAGGCGTATTCAGGAGCAGGTAGTGTCTGAAGTGACTACATGTACACTTGTATTATAAACTACAAATTAACAAAGTTTGCGTGTTGCAGAAGTTGCAGCAAAACACCATACCACATTATTGAACGCGGTACAATGATCATATTCTGCTCAAATAAACTATAAGCTATGTTTTCCCATGTACCTAATACCCAACCTGGTGAGATGACAAAGCCAGCGAACCGTACAACAATGAGCAATGCATGCGAAATGGTAACAGTAAAATTTTATTGCATGCGTAATCATGCATGTGTGACGTGCGTGGTGCAGTCGGTGCATATTCCTCTCATCATGCGGGTTGTGATGAACGGTATAGACGCCTGCATGTGCCAAATTACAGGACCGATCGCCAATTTCAGGTGGTAGTTTCTCGCATGCAGCGGCTCATTTATTATATTGTGTGGTGGATGACACGGAATATATCAGAAGCATATCACTGAAGCCTACATTGGACACAGTTTAGACTTGTCTGAATTAAAGCAATATATTTATGAATGTCTACGAAATATTGTATGAAACTTTCAAATAGATATCTAGATATTGTATGTAAAAGCACCCACCGACGAATTTTTTTGTTTCGAGTAAATAGCTAACGTGTATATACCGTATAATTGATATTCTCAAACTGTGTGTCTGGTTGTGGCTGGAGAAATTGGGTTTATCGCATTCGTGACCTGTCTAGCTCCGGATTTATTAACAATATCCCGCGGCCCGAAATAAAAAACTATACTTGTTGCTCCAAGCTGTGCAAATGTTTCACACTATCCGACTTGCGAGAGGTACAGACACTGATCAGACTGCGCTAGTGCGCAGGCTGATCTGGGTCTGCACTGGACGCAGCAGCCGTAGGCCACTTGTTCCTCCAGTCAAAACGTACTTAGAATAGCACAATTCACTCTGGTCAAGAGGTTTATCGAAAATTGTTTCCCCGAATATAATCACGTAGTTCTCCGTATGGCCTCATTGACTGACAGATACAGATGCTGACGTATGTGTTTGTTACATGATATTTCTCCCACATGAGTGTGTTGTGTGCTCGTTATATGGTAATTATCCCACATGATTTTGTATCATTATATATACATATGATAATTAATACCATTTTATACACTGATACACAAAGTGAATAGTAATAACATATTGCAGAAATAGCAAATGGGTGTACTACATGGATATGTCAGAAGGGTCCAGAAATATTATTTTATTCATTTAGTAATTGCACATACTTGTATGACGGTTTTGTAACAAGAGTGGTCCATTACATGTACATGTCATATCCTATATGTATGCTTTTACATTAGATCTATATGCCCTCATACATTTTCGCATGTGGTCTCTTTTCGAGTATGAGGGTGGAAAAAGACGTACATGTATATGTATGCACACATCCGGCTACCCACACCAGGCTTCCATCTCGATCTTACATGTACCTAGAAGGTGGAAAATTGTCTGGAAAAAGGCTGAACAATTGCAAATCAATGGCGTATGCTGAAAGGATCTATACACACAATATACATGTATTATACTTGATGTTATGCTAATACTACAACCTGAATGTCTGACGAATGTTATAAGTACATTTTAATTAATGAGCTATTCTCGTTTCCCAAATGAAATACTATATGTGGCCCGCCACGAAATGGGTGGGGGTGGGGGCTTGATGAGTGGTTTTGATCGGTGTGGTGAGGGGTCAAAATATTTTTTGTTAGAGACATCAACAGTTTTTCATTAACTCAATAGCGAACAGCGTAGGTTCTGATCGAGCGGCGCGAATGCGCATGCTCATCTGGGGCTACGCTGGCCGCGGAATTCAACAACTTTTTATCGTGGCGCGACACATATGTACAGATTTGTTTAAGTATCTCATGTATAAAAATTACAGTTTAATTATGTGAATACTATGTAAGCAAAATCTTTCATGAGCATACTTTCGTCTGTGTTTCGGCCGCCGGCTGAGGAAAGGAAGCATACAACATTTTCAACAGTTGTGTATCATGATCATCTTGCACAGTATGGTTATCGTCTAATAGTTTTACTGACGACATCAAGATTATTTTCAGTGGCATAATGGCGAACAACATAGGCCCTGATCAGACTGCGCATATGCACATACTGGTCTGGGGCTATGCTGGTCGCACACGTCGTAGGGTGCGTTTTTCTCAGTAGGTGGCCCATATACACGTTGTGCAGCCGATTTGAGATTATGTTATGATATCACTGACTGCTATGCTAATTCAAAATTAGTTCTGTTATAGAGGAAACAGACATACACGCTACTGTAAATTATAACGTGCGAATATACATGGGCCGCCGGGTGACAAAATGGACCTTATTTTAGCAATAATTATTAAATTATTTTGCACATTTAGGCTATGCAGTGAGAATAGAATTAAATTACCAGAATATAATAATGATGTTAACGGCAGGTAGTATGAGCTCTCAACTGATGTAATGGCGATCAAGGTAGGCCCTGACCGGACAGCGCGGATGTGTAAACTGATCTGGGTGTATGCTGATAGCATGAATAGTAAGATCCATTTTGTCAACAGGTGCCCACGTGTTTATAGTACACAATATCTGAATTGGTGACCCTCGTTCTTTTTTTACATGTCATTATTGTCTTCACATGTTATCGTTGATGCAACTCTCACTTACTTCTATCATTTCTCTCTTTCTATTCACATTTGGTGGACTCAACATCGTGGACCGGCGACGAATATGTATGTGCTTGCTTTAGATAGATCAGATTTCTAATATTACTTTATGGAATTAAAACTAGGAAGCTTTAATGTTAAGGGTATGGGATCAAAACACAAACGGCTACACCTTTTTCAATGGATAAAAGACAATGATTACGATATATGTTTCATACAAGAAGCGCATTTCACAACAAGTGATAAAGCCCAGTGGGAAAAGGAATGGGGTGGTGATGGGTATTTTAGTGGGGAATATAGCAATAAAGAAGGTATATGTATTTTAATAAAACCGGGGCTTGATTATAGAATGAAACATTATGAACAGGTCATGACTGGTAGAATTCAATCTCTTAAAATATGCATTTCTGAAAAAGATTATACATTAATCAATATATATGGTCCAAATGAAAACAGTCTAAGATTTTACCAAGATCTCAATACATATATAGAAACAGTGGAAGTAGATACTTTAATAATAGGGGGCGATTTAATATAATTTTAGATCCAGATTTAGACAAGAAAAAGGCATAAGAGACACAAATAAGAATATAAGAGAGAAACTATTGTCAATAATTAATAAATATGAACTACATGATATCTGGAGAATTCTTAATCCTAATACAAGGAAATTCACATGGCATTCAAATACTAAACCACCAATATTCTGTCGTTTGGACTATTTTCTAATATCTGAAAATGTAATTAACAGAGTAACAAAAAGTAAAATTACTACAGGGTTTAAGTCTGACCATTCTTTAGTATATTTTTGTTTACAGACTCAATCTAATGAAAGGGGTCCGGGATATTTTAAGTTAAATAATAGTCTACTTTTAAAAACGGAATACCAACAACTAATTAGACGAAGTATTTCTACCATTGCCGAAATCAACCAGCATGCTAATCCAAATACTCTTTGGGAGATAATTAAAGGCACAATACGAAATGAAACGATAAAAATTTGCGTCTACTGAAAAGAAAAAAGATTTAAAAATGGAAAATAAATTAATAGAGGAAATAGATAAATTAGAAGCAGACTACTCCAAAAAAATATCGGAAGATATTTTAATAGAATTAAACACCAAAAAAGATATGTTACAGTATTTATATGAACATAAAGTTAGAGGAATTATGTTAAGATCAAAAGCCGAATGGATTGAGGGTGGGGAAAAAAATACAAAATACTTTGCAAATTTAGAACGGAAACGGTCTGAAAATAAAACAATAACTAGATTAACGGTAAATGGTCAAAATATTACGAGCAATGGTGAAATATTAAATGAAGAAAAAGAATATTATAAAAAATTATATACGAAAAAAGAAGCTGAAAATACAAATCACAATTTTTTTTTCAAATGATAATGGAGTAAAACAGATTATCCCAAGAAAATAAAGAATTATGCGAAGGCAGCCTTTCAGAATACGAATGCGGTAACTCTTTAAAGGAAATGAAAAACAATAAGAGCCCAGGCTCAGATGGTCTGACTGTGGAATTTTATAAAATATTTTGGAATGACATAAAAAGATATTATATGGATTCTTTTAAATTTTCATTAAGCGAAACGGATCACTAAGTTGAAATTGCAAAAATACAGGGTTGTAATGTAATAACATTAATACCAAAAAAGGATAGCGATTTATCTATACTTACGAATTGGAGACCTATATCATTACTTAATGTGGATTACAAAATTGCATCGAAGGCCATAGCAAACAGAATTAAAAAGGTTTTACCAAATATAATAGATGATTCACAAACCGGATTTCTTAAGGGAAGGTACATCGGAGAAAATATTAGAACTCTATACGAATTAATGGACCATTTGAATGAAAATGAATTACCGGGTTTATTTTTCTTCGCAGATTTTTGCATTTGATACTGTTGAACATTCTTACCTCTTAAAAGTTATGAAACATTTAAATTTTGGCAACGACATTCTAAATTGGATTATGCTTTTTTACTCTGATGCAAAAAGCTGTGTTACAAACAATGGTTACTTATCGGATTTCTTTTCAATAAATAGAGGCGTACGTCAAGGCTGTCCTTTATCACCTTACCTTTTTATTATCGCCATTGAAATACTATCCAAAGCAATTATAAATGAAAAAGATATAATAGGGGTAACAATTTATGATATAGAAATTAAAAACACAATGTTTGCCGATGATGCAACTTTTGTGACAGATGGTACAAGAAAATCATTTGAAAAGTTAATATACATAATAGATGATTTAGTAAAATATCTGGTCTCAACCTTAACACAAAAAAATCCACTGTAATGCGCGTTGGTGCCTTAAAAAATGTAGATCTGATTTTCTGTCCGGATAAGAAATTCATTTGGACTTCTCTTAGTGCAAAAACGTTAGGATTACGTTCTTAAATAATAATACAGATATCCACGAATATAACATCCTTCCTAAAATAGTAGAGTTTGAACAGTGTCTTGATAAGTGGAAACATAGAAACTTAAGTTTACTTGGAAAAATTACAGTTATTAAAACGTTTGCTGCTCCAAAATTAATATATCCATTAACAGTTTTACACGACCCTCCAGACAACATGATCAAAAGAATTAAAAAAAAATTATTCGATTTTTTATGGGACAGTAAGCCTGATAAAATTAAAAGAAACATAATCATCCAATCTTACGAAAAAGGGGGATTAAAAAATGTTAGATATAGATAGTTTTATAACATCAATAAGAGCATCATGGGTAAAACGAATATGTGACACATCAAACAGAGGCAAATGGAAACAACTTTATGAAAAAAAACTTGAAAGATATGGTGGATTTTTGCTCTTTGAATGTAACATAAAAGCAGAAGATGTAAAACATATAGCGGAAGAAAATAAGTTTTTAAATAATGTTTTAAAATCCTGGTCACATATTAACTATTCCTCCAGAAATGACACAGTATCAAAAGAAATACTTTGGAATAATTCCAATTTAAAGCATCAAAACAAAACAATCTTTTTCAAAGATTGGTACAATAAAGGCATTAAATATGTTGAACATCTATATGACTACAGAGTAAGGAATTTTCTACGATTTACTGATTTTACAGCAATATTCAATATACGTCAGGACGATTTTATAAAATATCAAAGTATTGTGAGCAGCATAAGTCCATTATGGGCCGAGAAAATAAAAACAGAAAGCATCAACACAACTCCACAATCTACGTCGCTTATATCGAGAGTACAAGATAGCAAATATGTGAACAAATTATATATACAAGACAAACACACAAACAAAATATAGAAGAAATAAAATCTCAACAAAAATGGACAAATGAATTTTCTGATGATAATTTATGCTGGCAACAAATTTACACATTAGCTTTCGATTGTACAATAGACTCAACATTACGCAATTTCCAGTATAGATATTTAATGCGTATCATTGGGACAAATAAACTACTCTATCGTTGTAATATAGTAAATAGCAGTCTATGTGATTTTTGCTCTATGTATGTTGAGAGCATAAAACACATGTTCTGGGAATGTATGCATGTGCAACATTTTTGGTCACAGCTTCGAAATTATCTAAATGAAAAGACTTAACATATGAAATAAATTTTCGAAGTATTTCTAGGAATAACAAATAAGGCACTGATTGTAAAACAATTTAATTTTATAATTTTGTTAGCAAAATACTATATTTTCAAATGTAAATATGAAAAGCATGATATTACTTTCGAATCTTTTGTAAGTTACTTGAAAAATAGAATACATATAGAAGAAGAAATAGCGACAATGAAAGACAAAAGAGAACAGCATATTATTAAGTGGGGCAGGTTTAATATATAAAGTTCTTATAGGCACCGCACGAAAAATCAAGCACAACATATCTCTATATTAAATATAAACTACACAGGTCCAGCAGGTGTGAACACAGAGAAAGAAACCCTTACATTCTTCCTTCTTTTTCATGCTCTATATCTTAACTACTTTACTCTCCCATACATTTCACTTTTTAATATAATATGTAATCATTGTATTTCATTTAGCTATATTCTCTTGTAAACTTTATAAAATGTACATGTTGTATTTAAAAGTGGAAATAAACCATTTAATAACAAAAAAAAAAAAAATAACGCAAAGTTGGATGATAATAAAGAAGTAAATCAGAGTAAGTGTTGTGGAGATATAAGGTATGTAAAAACTTTAACACAAATTTCAAAGTCATTTGGCCTTGACCTTGGGGCACAGGTGCCGCATGAGTGGGACACAGAATGAATATATGGCTGATGACCAATAAGCATACAAAGTTTCAAGCAAATCTGACTTACGGTTACAGAGATCTAAGTAGGTATGTGAAAACGTAACGCAAATTTTGACAAGAAACTTTAACGCAAACTTCTAAGTCATTTGCTCTTGACCTTGGGGCACAGGGGCCACATGAGTGGGACACAGAATGAATATATGGCTGATGACCAATAAGCATACAAAGTTTCAAGTCAATGTGACTTAGGACTGCAGAGATATAAGGTATGCAAAAACTTTAACACAAATTTCAAAGTCATTTGGCCTTGACCTTGGGGCACAGGTGCCGCATGAGTGGGACACAGAATGAATATATGGATGATGCCCAATAAGCATACAAAATTTCAAGTCAATGTGACTTAGGACTGCAGAGATATAAGGTATTTAAAAACTTGAACGCAGATTTCGGACGGACGGACGGCCCATCAATAGTGAATAAGGGGCCATTTCCATTGTTCTAGATCAAAGAGATGGCCCCTTGTAATGAATAGAATAAGGGGCCATACGGAATAAATCAAAGGATTATTTTGTGTTAGGCTCCGCCCCATGGCCCCTTGTACAGTTGGTTGCTCGGACGGATGGAGACGGATAGACGGACGGACACCCGGACGTCATTATGATCACTATATGTCTCGCTTTCTGCTAGCGGGCTGGACAAAAAACTATATATTCAACCCTGAAATCAGAATAATCCTGATCTGATGCCAGATCCGCGTCACACCAGAATCATTTGGCCCCTCCCATAAGCAGTAGGATCAGTAATAATCTTACTACTTTTATAATGAGCAATAACCCCCTTCAGCTCCCAGGTAACAAAAGAGCCAAAGATAAAAACATACCTGAGGGCCAAACCAGGCAAATCGTGATCGATATTTATCCCGTCAACACAGTGCGTATGTGCCGTGAAACACGGTGCCGTGAAACATTTTTGATATCCTGTCAATACGACCTAATCACCGCGTATGAATATATGCGGTGACTGGGGTTACTTTTTTTGCATTTTAAAGCCATTTGTAGGTGTTAACGGGATAAATAGAATAGTAGGTTAGTGCCGTGAATGGGAAAAATATCTGGCGCGGCTCAGAAACGGGATGTGCTCGGCAGAGCCTCGCCCATCCCGTTTCCTAAGCCTTGCCAGATATTTTTTCCCATTCACGGCACTAACCTACTATTCTCTATAAGGAGGAACCCCTACCGTTGATTTACGCCATCGCGTTTACCCGACAAACCACCCACAAATTGATTGGGGTCCTACGTCCATTCAAGAACAATGTAATAATTATGTTGATAGGAATACCCCTGTATGGTGGAAACATTAAAACATCCAGCACTGAAATTACAATAATAAAAAAATTCAGCATCGAAACTGAAAGACAGTGCCATGATACGGTGCTAGGTATCCTTACTTAAAATTCCCACTAAGATTCACTGTGAAGATATGAATCACTAACCCTTACACCGCTATCTTAATTTTTTGTCATCTGCTGTTTATTTTCTATTTTCTGTTTTTATCATCAAAAACATGCTTTGACAGCACTTTAGAACAGTTTACAACATGTTTTTATTGAGAAATGAGGCAAGATATAAAAGCAACAGCAGACGACAATTGTTGTGTGTAGCGGTCCAAGGGTTAAGGAGTGAGTTCATTGTGAAGATTCACCAGTAAGATTTTTACTATTCAGATATATCATGTATATAACTCCTTAACCCATTTCATGCTGAGGATACACCATTTTGTTTGTGGAAAATCCTAAATATTATATTTATATGAGCTCAGAAATATATGTCGTGACCACCATTTGAACCGTCTCAGCGAGACGGTTCAAATGAGTGGTCACAACATATATTTTCATTGAGAAATAACAAAAATAAAAATAAAATATTTTAAAAATTTCATACCCATAAAGGTGTATTCCGAATGTAATTGGTTAAGGATAGATTCATCGTTGAGATGCAATATAGAAATATACTCCAAACCTGTTGTATCGACCGTAAAAAGCAGGGGCTGTTTATTTTCTATTTTCCATTTTTATCATCAAAAACATGCTTTGGCAGCACTTTAGAATAATTTACAACATGCTTTGACAGCATTGGAAATTATTCTGAAGTGCTGTCAAACCATGTTTTCATTGAGAAATAAAGCAAGACAATTGTTGTGTGTAGCGGTCTAAGGGTTAATCTTTGTACGAATAAGAAGTTTGTAAGTGCAAAACTAAAATTTACAACAAAACATGCATTATCCCTTTCAACACAACAAGCCTGTATAGTAGTGGTATTGGCAAAACCATTCCAGTTACTTAGTGGTGAATGGTTAATTAGCAGCCAACCAGACAAATCTGTGGTAAATTGACTGAAGTTAACCCCTAGAATGCGGGAACCGAAAATTGTCGTCTGCTGCTTTTCATATTTTGTCTGTTCTCTCAGCAAATACATGGTTTGGCAGCATTTTAGAATAATTTCCATTGGAAATGATTCTAAAGGGCTGTCAAACTATGTTTTTGATGAGAAAAATGGAAATATAAAATAAACAGCAGACAAATTCAGCATTTTAAGGGTTAATGACCCTTACAAGTAAATAATTGTAGCATTAGTGAACCACAGTGTGTAATGAGTTATAAACATTGGTGTACAAACATTTTTATCCTACAAAGTTTAGTGAAATTGCCTATGTATGGCATACATTGACCACCATAATGAAGAAAGAGAATTACAGACAACACTCAGACTTACGGAGGCCCACCAGGGCCAGCAGGGTTCTGTGGAACTGACATTCTGCACGCAGCATTAACAGAAAGCAATGAATATCAGATCACCGAGATTCTTACATTTTGAAAATATTTTTGACCTATTTTATTTATTTCTCAAATAAAGTATATGTTGTGACCACTCATATGAACCGTCACGACTAGACAATTCAAATGAGTGGGAACATTATATATTTTGCTGCATACATATAAGAGTTTGTTTGTTTGTTTGTTGGGGTTTAACGGCCTATCAACAGCTAAGGTCATTTGAGGCCAGGTCAATCGGTTTAGTACTAAATCCCATATATTACCTGTACAATTGGGTGGAAAATCCCAAAATCAGAACTGAATATTTACAATGAAGAAAATATTATATTCAGCCCTGAAATCAGAATAAACCTGGTCTGATGCCAGGTCCTCGCCACACCAGAATCACTTGGTCCCCTCCCAAAAGCAGTAGGATCAGTAATAATCTTACTACATGTACTTTTATAATGGGCAACAACCCAATTCAACTCCCAGGTAACAAAAAAGCCAAAGATAAAAACATACCTGAGGGCCAAACCAGTAGCCTATTTCATCAACATTGCAAAGTATACTTTACTAGCAAAGTATACTTTGAGGGAGTAATCATTTATTTTTCCTGAAATGCATTATTTCATATAGAACTAACAAATGCATATATTTCATGATTAAAAGTATGCAGAATTATTATACTGAATTTATTACATTATCACAGCCAAATTGGCTGTGATAATGTAATAAATTCAGTATAATAAAAATTAATAAATTTATCATAAAATTGAAAATTTCTCCCTCAATGTTGATGAAATAGGCTACAGGCAAATCGTGATTCCTATAAGTAGGAATCCCTACCGTTAATTTACGCCGTCACGTTCGCCGGACCAACCACCCACACATATATAAATATAAGAGATAGTTTTAGGTTTCACTCAGAAATATTGTGAAAATGAATCAACTATAGCAGGGTTCTGTGGAACTGACATTCTGCACACAGCATTAACAGATCATCGAGATTCATACATATTGAAAACATTTTTACCTATTTTATATTATTTCTCAACAAAAGTATATGTTGTGACCACTCATTTGAACCATCTTGATGAGACGGTTCAAATGAATGATCCCATTATATACCTAAATACATAAGTAACTATCCCGTAGGACAACACGCATCATTAACAATGAATATTAACGCTTTGCATGCGAGCGGTTAAAATAACATCCAACAAATTACAAGTACGTTTCTTATTTCTCTGTAAATATGTCATGGAATTTCATTAGAATTGCGTCCTCTGGACTCAATTGTAATGAAATTCCAAGACATATTCATGATATTTTGAATTGTCATCTGCTGTTTTTGAACTATTTATAGCCCACAACTTTCCCAGCATGCAAAGAGTTAAGGTCACATATCACTGGCAAATAACTGCAGATACATATGATGTCATGGCAAACAATTACAGTCGAACCTGCTCAGGCGGTCACCTTCAATCAGCGGTCTCTGCCGTTAAGCGGCCACTTCAAATTCCTCCCGCGCATTTTTGCTATATAAAACGCTTTCATTCAACGGTCACTCGTCTAACACGGCCAGCGGTCATTAATTATCGTCCCAAACTAGTGATCCAATTTCATTAAACGGTCACCGCTAATCCCGATTTCAATGTACCCTGCGGCGGTCGTTACCGAAGTGTGAATTAACAATGATGTCAGCAGTCAATCACCAAACACATCGCCGCGTCGGTGATATTGAGAGGGTATGTTTCACAGGTACAAATTGTGTTGCCCGAACTGTCGGCGCATTATTGAAAGAACAGCCTATCGCATCCGGGTTCTTGCACCCTTGTCCGTCGATTCGTAATTTCTATAGGTTACCGACACAAATGTTGTAAAAAGGAACAGCCCATTGACAACATTGTCAATTACCAAATTGACAAAACACGAATAGCTAATATAATTGGTGTGTAATTTGCCCAGGACCGAGTGTAACCGGCTCAAATATAATTTAAGCAAATGGCCACATATGTTGAATATGAGCTGAATGTCGCACTTATTGACTGCTTTTGCTGACATCGCCTATGCATTATTTACATACACAATTGGAAATGAATCCAAATTCGACTCCAATACCCTAGAAAAAAAAAGAATAACAAAATTTGCATAACTTATCGCACACCATTTCCGATTATACCACATTATGCCCTATTATCTAGACAATAAGTTTTCTACAATATGAGTCTTGCAGATTAGCAGTTGCAGTAGGCTGTAAAATAACAACAAAAACGTGAACATTGGTGTTTTTATTTGTTGATAGATTTTTTATTTCATTAAATGATATAATTCAACTAAATATTTGTTACTTGTTCAGAAATCCACTCATTACATGTTCAGGTTCAATTTTTAAAATATTAAATAAATATAAAGATACACATTTATATTGCATTAAAACATACATATTTAATCAATATGGTACTCTAAATTAATCATTAATATTATTTATTACATTTGTATTATCAAGTCAACATACATGTCTATGTTATCTTTATCTTCATTTCAATTTTCAAAATTTACCTGAAATGTACCTGAAAACACAACCCTCTATTAAGAGGTCACCTCTGTTAAGCAGCCAGTTTTGTCACTTCCCTTGGGTGGCTGCTTAAGACAGGTTTGACTGTACGTACATGGGTATAAAACTTCTCAAAAGCAGCTAATTTCACAGGGTGAAGTAACGGACCGAGGTCTATAAATACATTAAATATGCCTAAAAGCATAAATAAATGAAGATTTTTTTTGATTTTTTTTACCCCTTCCATCTAACCATTATAGGTTAGATGGAAGGGATAAAAAAAAATAAAAAAATTCTTCATTTATTTATGCTTTTAGGCATATTTAATGTATTTATAGACCTCGGTCCGTTACTTCACCCTGTGGCTAATTTAGGACGTTTTTTGCATGATGAACCCCAGGAACCAGCTTCAAGGGTCAAGGTCACATCAATGATGGCATGTGTGTGTCGTTTGTTTGTTTATTGGTGTTTAACGGCCTATCAACAGCTAAGGTCATGTAAGGCCAGGCAAACGGGTTCGATCCCGTTTTAACCTGCAACATTGGGGGGAAAATCCCAAAATCAGAACGGAATATTTACATCGAGAAACGATATATTCAGCCCTGAAATTAGAATAACCCGACCTGGTGCCAGGTCCATACCACACCAAAGTCACTTGGCCCCTTCCCCTAAAATAGAATTACGATTACCGTAATACTCACATAAGGGGTATAACCAGATTCAACTGTCACATACAAAATGCCAAAGACATATGTGAGGGCCAAACCAGGTCTCCAGTCGGAATTCCGGTAACGATGAACCCCGATTGTTAAATTACCCATCGCGTACTCCCACCTGCCACCCACATGTGTGTGTGTCGTATTTGTCCACACACATATACATGTATAGTGTCTGAATATGAAATGAATCCTTATTTGATGATATGGCATGATGAAAATTAACCTCTTACAAACTTTTTGACATAAATGACCATGATTGGACCGATGAACGGTACTTCAAATAGCTTTAGCAAAATGCATTTCAGACGAATTCGCATAAACGTAAAAGCTTGTTTTCTAATCCTGTTCTCAATTATATGTATATATACAGGGCTCTAGATTAGGAATTAGTAATTGAGTGTCACTCCATCATTTCTGAAGCAATACGGTATTTCCAAATTTTAATTGGGTAAAATAAAATCACACTACTGTTTACAGACAGCAATTGTTGAATAATTTGCTTCGAAATGAAAACATGTCTTCTACTGAAATACCAAGACGAGTTTTCATGGAAAATAAGAAAAATATGCTATATTTGTGGTCTGTTTATTGTTTTCTACAGAATGATAAAGGTACCATAATTTTTTTATTGCTTTTTGATACTCACTACTTTCACTGATTTCAATTGGGGCTTTTCGCAATGTTAATTAGGTATTAAAGCAAATACGCAGCTTACCTAGAGCTCTGTATATATATATATATCTCACTTGCCATACTTTAAAATAATATTGTTTAAGCCTTCCAACACCACAGGCCTGTATAGTGGTATTGGCAAAACGTGTAGATCCAGATGAGCCGGCTCGTCTCATCAGGATCTGCACTTTTTGCAAGTAATTTGCACATTTTTGAGAACAATAACACTCTTTTCATAAATGGACTAGTCTGAAAATCATTTTGCGACGGTTGGATTGGTTGCAAAATTAACATATGAAATTCAATTCTAGTTACTTAGGGGTGAAAGGGTTAAACTAAATAAAAATCCCCCTTTGTTATCCCATGGAGGGCATAAACATATCATAAACATATCATATGTCCAATATTTTACCACATTACCATGTAGCCGAGTGCACGTGGTTAGACAATACCAAATGACGCGAAATCGCCCAGGGGATATGCAGAAGTAGTCGGTTATAAAAAATAGTGCAGGCGATTAGAGGTCACAGACATAGTTTGCTTGCAAATCTTAATCCATTACTACCCAGTTTCACTTGAGAAACATTTTGGGGTGCTTTTAACACCAGTTTTCAGAATATTTGCAGCATTTAAAAGAAAACACTGAACCTGTTGGTCACGTGATGTAAACAGAGTTTCCGTGGCCAAATAATTTAAACGATATTGGGGGATATGACGAGATTGGATTTTTCTTTCTTAGGAGTAAGTGAACCTATTGTTTATTTCATGCAGAACCAGTACAGACTGGCTGCAGGTCGTATAGGTCCCATAGCATCCATACGAATAGTAAAAGTATGAGACTGGCCTTATTGGACGGCATTCGGTTAAATTATATAGTAAAACCATTTAGTGTGGTCTAACCTAGTAGAGAATTGAATCCAGGGCTCCAGATAAGCTGCGTATTTGCTTAAATACCCAATTAAGATTGCCAAAAACCCAATTGAAATCAAAAGTAGCGAGTATCAAAAAGCAATAACAAAATTGTGGTACCTTTATCATGCTGCAGAAAACAATAAACAAATATAGCATATTTTTCTTATTTTCCATAACACATCTTGGTATTTCATTAGAATTGTCTCCAAGGACAATTCTAATGAAATGCCAAGGCGTGTTTTCATTTCGAAGCAAACTATTCAATAATTGCTGTATATTGATGTGTAAACAGTAGTGTGATGTTATATTTACCCAACTAAAATTTTGAAATACCCAATTGCTTCAGAAATCATGGAGTGAAAATACTCAATTACTAATTCCTTGTCTGGAGCCCTGGAATCAGACAGCAGAATCTGTATAGCCACTAACTGACTTAGGTTACCTATTGATTATATCATATATATGGCTACAGAGATGTAATTATTTCCCATTTGGGTGGGAAAATGCGAGAAAATGTGACGTATTGTTCTAGTGACCCAAGTAAACCAAGTTGGTATGGGCTGTAAGTATGTTACATGAATTTGCGACTTAGTCCGGGACTTTTAGCCATTTGTTATTCACCATGACGAGTTAACCCTTTCGACACTACGGACCTGTATAGCCGTGTTTGCAAACTGCGTAGATCCTGATGAGACGGCTCGTGACGAGCCGTCTCATCAGGATCTGCACAATTTGTGGATTGTTTCTGATTTCTAACAAAAATACCCCTTTCTGACGTATTTGTCATACCGCAGATTCGTTTTATTCGTACATGGGTACATGTTTACGGTCATAGAAAAATGTCGCCAAACAGCACGACGTCACAAATATTACCCGACGTCATCCCGACATAAACAAGTAGGAATTTGTTAATAACTTGGCTCATTCTAGACCGATTTTCAAAATCTAACTTTTGTTGTCTGAGCTAGATCATTTCCAATCCACATGGCTTTGTTGGTGATTTCCATTTTTATTTTTATTTCGACATTGAGTCGAGTAATATTGACGAACTCGACAGGTAATAGGGGCTCTTATTTATTACATACGTATTTTCGTTTCCCATTGAAACACAATGCAACGCATGACGTCAATATTTTTCCATATTGACGTCTCGTGAGTCAGTGCCGGAACTACGCGTTACCTCGCAAACTAGTTCCTTCTAAGTCACCACTAATTTGTTTATTTTATTTATATTTTGTATATTATTCGAAGCGCATAATTATTTATAAATTGCAAATGGTGTCCTTTGCGTACTATAGGCGCTTGTCTTCCGTGTGCCTGCAGCTATTACACAAACAATAAGTACCAAATAGTGAACCTATTTCACCATATTGGCACATACACTTCTCTTGTAGTATTTAAAATAAAAACAAGCCGACCCACCATATCTACTGTCTGTTTCACGAAAGCTGCCCAAATTTTACAGCTATATAAACCATTCAAAAATAATATTATTTGTCTTATTTCACACACAAAGCATATGTTGTTACCACTCATTTGAACCTTCTCGACGAGATGGTTCAAATGAGTGGTAACAACATATACTTTCATTGAGAAATAAAGAAAAAATAAATTGGTAAATTTTGATACCAGTGAATTACCGTCTGTTTCATGAAAGCTGCCCAAATTTTACGACTAAAATAAACCATTCAAAAATTATTTTTTTTTCGATAATATTAAATTAAAGGAAAATTTAAGAATGAGCCTTCTTTTTATTTCGTGAAATTTGATCAAATGTTGATTTTATTGCGAAAAAACAATTTCCCCATGGTGATTTACAGAGTGAAGATGTCTATGGTGATTTAACATGGGGAAATTTTTAGAATTTCATACGGTATATATTTGATCAAATTTAATATTATCGAAAAAAATACTTTTTTTGAATTGTTTATATGGCCGTAAAATTTGGGCAGGTTTCGTGAAACAGACCGTACTTTTTTTCTGAACCGTTGCCCGCACCACAGTTTTTTTTTTACAGGCTTCATTTAACAAAGTGAATGCCTGCGAGTGTCGTCTGTCCATTAAGGCAAAGGTCACCAATGTCAAGGTCACCCAAATGACAAATGGGTGGATAACAATCAACATGAGGAAGATTTGAATAATGGATCGGGAGGTATACATGTACATGTACAGTCTACATTTGGTTACTCAAAGATTGAGTTAATGAAAATTTGAGTCAACTAGTTATTACATAGGAAAACATGTACAGTCAAACCTGGGAATAAAGGCCAGCCATGGGAAGTGAAAAATCTGGTCTTTATTCACAGGGTCATTTATATAGTAGTTGTGCCATTGGGACAACACAATTGTGGCCTTTACAGCCAGGTGCTTGCTATTCGGAGGTGGTCTTTAGAACAGGTTCGACTGTACTTGGGACCAAGAATTTGACTTATCAATAGTTTGACTTAAGAGAGTTTGAGTTAACGAGTGTCAACTGCAGAGCTCCAGGTAAGCTGCGTATTTGCTTAAATACCCAATTAGAATTGCCAAAAAACCCAATTGAAATCGGAAGTAGCGAGTATCAAAAAGCAATACAAAATTTGTGGTACCTTTATCATGCTGCAGAAAACAATAAACAGACCGCACATATAGCATATTTTTCTTATTTTCCATGAAAACACATCTTGGTATTTCATTAGAATTGTCTCCAAGGAGACAATTCTAATGAAATGACATGTTTAATTTCAAAGCAAACTATTCAATAATTGCTGTCTACTGATGTGTAAACAATAGTCTGATCGTATTTTACCCAATTAAAATTGTGAAATACCCAATTGCTTCAGAAATGATGGTGTGACAATACTCAATTACTAATTCCTTATCTGGAGCTCTGCAACTGTATTCAACATTTGGACTTAATTGTTGACCACTAGGACGAAGAAATGACCACTATACATATATCTCACTTCCCACGAATGTGGAGGAGACAAAAAGCAAACAAAGATGAAAATTAACTTATTTGATCTGCAAAAAGCAAACACAAAAAAGTTATTATACAAATTTATTTATAGCATTTTTACTCCTCAGTTTGTAAATTACTGAGTGATTTCAAATTGTTGTGAGTATTTTGTTCTTCGACTTTTGAAAAATAAATGCATATTCAGCAAAAACTAGAAAATGTGGCCCGAGGCCCCTATTTGAAAACAGTTACAATAACTTTCAAATAAACAGACAGACGGACGGACGGACGTACAATCAGCTAATAAATGCATAAAATACACCGATACATGCCTTATCTGGAGCCCTGCAATTCATTGCCAGACAGACATAGCAATTACAACAGAGCTACAATATTTATTAGGCAGTAATCAATATATCCATCTGGTCAGGACTTCAGATACAGTCAAACCTCGATAAACCGGACAGCCAGACACCATCAATATACACCTGGGGCCCGTTTCACCAACATTGCAAAGTATACTTTTCTAGCAAAGTATACTTTGAGGGAGAAATTTTCAATTTTAGGAAGATATTTATTAATTTTTATTATACTGAATGTATTACATTATTGTGATATCATTGTGATAATGTAATAAATTCAGTATAATAATTCTGCACACTTTTAATCATCAAATATATGCAACGGTTAGTTCTATATGAAATAATGCATTTCGGGAAAAATAATGATTACTCCCTCAAAGTATACTTTGTTGGTGAAATCGGCTACTGGGGCCCGTTTCACTAAACACCGTACAACTAAGAAGTTTGTAAGTGCAAGACTAAAATGTACAACAAAGTTCGCATTCGCAGCTGAGTTTGAAAATCTTTGGTGGATTTTTTCTTAGGTGAAAAAAGATGGCATTAACTATTTGCATGCTGGGAAACTTGTGGGCTATAAATAGTTCAAAACTAGCAGACAAAAAAAATCCTTTTATTTCTCCTTGTAAATATCATGAATATGTCCTGAGGACTCAATTCTAATGAAATTCCAAGACATATTTACAAACGGAAATAAAACATGTACTCCTAATTTGTTTGGCGGATATTTTCACTGCTAGCATGCAAGTTAATGTGCAAATGAATTTATAGAAATTTGCGACGAACATTTTTATCGTACAAAGTTTAGTGAAACGGGGCACAGGTACCAGTAGCCTATTTCATCAACATTACAAAGTATACTTTAGTAGCAAAGTATACTTTGAGGGAGAAATTTTCAATTTTATGATAAATTTATTAATTTTCATTATACTGAATTTATTACATTATCACAGCCAATTTGGCTGTGATAATGTAATAAATTCAGTATAATAATTCTGCATACTTTTATTCATCAAATATATGCATTTGTTAGTTCTATATGAAATAATGCATTTCAGGAAAAATAAATGATTACTCCCTCAAAGTATACTTTGCTAGTAAAGTATACTTTGCAATGTTGGTGAAATCGGCTACAGGGGCCGTTTTGCTAAACTTAGTAGACTAAGATGTTCGTACATGTAAGTGCAAAATTATGATAGACTGTAAATTTCACATTAACAATATTTTCTTGCAAACAATTATTGGATTTACATCAATTGCGTAGGCAGCATATGCTCAATAAATGTAAATCCATCAATTGAAATTTCCAGACGATCCTAAATTTGCGCTTACGAACATTGTAGTCATACAAAGTACGTACTAAGACTGAACTGCAGTGAAAGAGTTCTAAACAGGACACCCTGGAGACCTCCCAGGGTGTCCGGTTTAGAGACGTTCAACTGTATGCATGTATATGTATATTTTACAGGACAGGAGTCAATTTTACAGGAGCGAAAAATGTATAGAAAACAAGTGTCAGTTTTAAAGGTCTGTAGCACGACATCCCGTATTGAAGTCGAATGGTGTCCTACCAGAGCATGCAGATGGTTCACACATCCACTCAGTCTGACCAGGGCCTGCACAGTTTGTCATTCAGTCAATGAAACACACTAATGCTTGCAGCTTATAAATGTTAACCCTTACACCGCTATCTTAATTTTGTTGTTGTCTGCTGTTTATTTTCTATTTTCCATTTTTATCATCAAAAAACATGCTTTAGAATAATTTACAACATGCTTTGACAGCACTTCAGAATCATTTCCATTGGAAATGATTCTGAAGTGCTGTCAAACCATGTTTTTTATTGAGAAATAAGGCAAGATATAAAAGCAACAGCTGACGACAATTCGATGGTCTAGTAACATAAGGTCGTAACTGCTATGCTAAAGCATAGCACTTGCGACCTTATGTTCCTAGACCATCAAATTGTTGTGTGTAGCAAATCTTTATCGGGCCTCAGGGGGTTCTCAGGGTGTTCAGTATGCAGGTTCCACTGTAATTCTAAATTATTTCAGCATGACAAGACATGTTTGTGCACTTTGCAATCATGAACAGACAATAAAATCAGATACAAATGCCAGTGATACCAATCAAATTAGATAAACACATGTATTGTCAATGTCCGGTTTAAAGAGGTTCCACTAAACAATGATACCGATATATGCGTTATATACTTCAGATCATCAATACATAAATTTGTTGATTTTCCATCCATCCATCAATACACACACCGACATTCCCGTCATTTGCAGATGTTACCATAGTATTCTCCGACGAAATATCGCACATCAATACACTACACACATCACGGATTACATCCAATAGCAAAACACACATACTTTATATAGTACGATTCACCATTCCATCTTAAATCACAGTTTCTCTGGAAGCAACAACTGCGTGGGTGGCCATTAAAAAAACCGTGCCAGACGCATGCGGCGGTGGCCTGTCCATTAGCTGCAAGAATACGCCACAAACAACACGTAATAGATTCCCCCACCGACGCACTAAGGAAATGTTGGCATGCCAACGTGGCTAAATATAGCCAAGCAAAGTTCTGAATATTTAGAAGAACAGCACTATTGATTTTTACTCCCTATTCCCGTCAGAAGCATCGGGGGCAGTAACAGTTGACATTGGAAAATGGACACATACGATTGCAAGCAGCTTGGACGCAGATCTGTGCACATCTGTGCACATCTGTGCAGTCTGATCGCAGTCTACACTGCTGGCCAGGCGCATTTTTTTTTGCACATTCTCCATTTAAAATGAGTGTACATGTACAGTGGAACCTCTCTAAACCGGACACCCTGGGAGGTCCCCAGGGTGTCAGGTTTGGAGATGTTTCACTGTAATTCCGATGTAGGAGCACTGAAACACATGCCTGTGTGCATTGAACTCATGAACACTGATCAACATCAGCGATATTTGACAGTGAAATCGATGATAATTTAACATATCGATGTTCCAAGGTTGTTCGGTTTAGAGAGATTCCACTGTAGTTCTAATTCTGTCTTTCTCAGTTTTACTTTAAACAATATTTGTTAAGTATTAATGTTACAGTTACATCCAATTGCATCCCAATAATTCATGGGATTTGACCGAAAGCATAACTTGTTGTGGTCATCTCCCGTTCTCAGCACTCGGACCTGTGACAGACAAAAAAAATGTCCATTACAAAAAATCCATTACCCCACCCACTTGGTCTCATACAGTACTATCTTCTATTATATATTATATATATATACTCGGTATATTTATCATCAAAAACATGCCCATTACAAAAAATTCATTACCCAGTATATTATACTGGGTAATGAATTTTATGTAATGGGCATTTTTGTGTGTCACAGGTCAGAGTCTTCCACCTGTGGTTCTCAGTTTTAGGCAAATACATTAAAACCCTATGTGTACATGTGCATTATTCACAGTTAATCACCTTAACCCTTAGACCGCTACTAACAACAATTGTCGTCTGCTGTTGCTTTTATATCTTGCCTTATTTCTCAATAAAAACATGGTTTGACAGCACATCAGAATCATTTCCAATGGACGCATGTTGTAAATTATTCTAAAGTGCTGCCAAAGCTTGTTTTTGATGATAACAAGAAATGCGTCTGTCGAACGCGGATGCCACCTGCAGCATATTTGAGAAACTGTGACAAATTGGTTAACCGAAAAGTGTGACGAACGGACAGACGGACGTTCCAACATTTTGGGTTTATGGGGTATTTCCATTGTTTGAAGAACAATGAAAAAGCCCCTAAACAACAATAGAGTTTATGAGCTTACGGAATATTACAAAGGAATCTTTTGTTCCTAACCCCGCCCCTAAGCTCTCAAACCCCCGGACGTTGGCCCGGATGGATGGACGGACAGACGGACGGACGGTCCAAACACTATATGCCACCCGTTTCTTCGAAACCCGGTGGCATAAAAATGGAAAATAAACAGCAGACGACAACAAAAATAAGATAGCGGTCCAAGGGTTAATTTCTGTTGAACAATGACTTTGGGGCAATCAAAACTAGATTGGTCAGTAAGCGAGGCTTACAGAATACCCCCCGCGTGGGCCCAGGTACCCCTAAAATATGTAAAAATTTCCAAGTGTGTGGGCTTGTGACCTTGACTGTGGGATTAGCGCGAGCGGCATGAACGTGAATTTGTCACAGGGTGGTAGAGGTCCATTGGAGCAACGAGTGTGTGAAATGTGAAGCAGATCCGAGCAAGGAAATAGAAGTTATAACCGATTTCTCTGATGTTAAGTTTTATAAAGAGACTACCGTATAACCTCGAATTAACACCCCCGGAGGCGTTACATTTTACAAAAGGGGGGGGGGGGGGCGTTTATTAGCCAGTAAAAAAAATAATAAAATAAATAAAATTACCAAGGACCGCCAATTTCAAACACAAATAAGGATGTAAGGATTATTTGTGTTTGAAATTGGCGGTCATTGGTAAATGTTTTTTTGTTGTTTTTTTATTTGGGGGGGGGGGGGGGGGGTGGGGGGGGGGGGGGGGGGGGGGGGGGGGGGGGCGCGTTTATTAGGAGGGGGGAGTTAATTCGAGGTTATACGGTATATATGTGACGTTGACCTCGAGATCAGCGGGGATTTGTCACAGCATATGAAATATTAAGAATTTTCAATGAAAAAAATAGAAGTTATAACATATTTCTCTGATGTTAAGTTTTGTAAAGAGACCAAGTATGTGACCTTGACCTTGGGATAAGCGGGGGTTCGACAGTCGTAGATTTGTCACAGCATGATAGTACAACCTTAGAGGAATGCACAAGTGAAATAATAAGAATTTTCAATGAAGGAAATAGAAGTTATAACTTATTTCTCTGATGTTAAGTTTTGTAAAGAGACTAAGTATTTGACCTTGACATTGGGATCAGCGGGGGTTGGACGGTCATGGAATTGGCACAGCATGGTATTAGAGCCTTACAGGAATGCATGTGTGAAATATTAAGAATTTTAGATGAAGGAAATAGAAGTTAGAACAATATTT